>PVHY01016606.1:0-24559 GCA_004024945.1 Uropsilus gracilis
GTGCACGCCACCACACCCAGCTATTTTTTGGAACTAGGTCTCGCTACGGCCCCAGGCAGGACTCCAAACCGCGATCCCTAGCCCCGGCTGCTTCATAGGCTGAAGTTTACAGGCACAAGCCACCGTGCCCGGCCTCTGACATTCTTTTTTTCTCCACGTTCTCCTCTCTCTTCCCCGTGCTCTCTTCTCAGGGTCATGCTGCCCCTTTATTGCCTCTCTCCCAGGCCCACCCAGTTCACTCACACATGTGCACACCCACTGAGCCAGGTGTACAATCAATGTGCAATGCCACAGGTATTGGTCATAGAGGCTAATGACAGAAGGGTAAAAAGACCTGAGAACTCATTAACCCTATAGGCAGGTCTAAGTTTCTCACAGTTCTGGAGGCAAGATGTCCAACATCATGATGCTGGTAGACTCACTGTTGGTGAGAGCTCTCAATGCACACCTTCTGCTATGTCTTCACCTATGGAGAGAGGCAGCTGTGGTGTCTCCTTATGAGGAAATCATGAGGCTCTACCTTCATTAATCTAATTACCTCCAAATATCCCCCTTCCAAATACCATCACATTGGAGGTTGGGGCTTCAATTCCTGGTCTAAGTAGTTGCAGCAGGAGGGAACACAAATATCCAGTCCCTGACAATGTGTCAGGTCAAGGGGACATCAATTACTGAGGCACAAGACCTTGAGTAGCAAAGTGTATACAAAGAACACCAAGAAGTTCTATGTGCCTAGAGCACAAGGAAGGGTAAAGAGATATAAATGTGGAAACACAAGGCAGGGGGTCTGGATTATGACAGTTAAGCTGTGGCAAAAAGCTTGGGTTCTATAATAATAGTCTAGACCCAGTTTGAATTCAGTTTTCACTCTTACTTTAACTCAATTTTTATTGCTTTTGCTTTGGGCAGAAAAGATAATAGAACTATGGGCAAGAGGTCTGGGGGACCTAGTATTTGCTGACTTTGTAAAATTTCATAAAATAATGGTCTTCAGAGAGGAGTGTAGGTGTATCTAACGGACAACCTCTGATGGTGGAGGAACTGAGCCTTAGAAGGTGAATTCACGTGGCTTCTCTGAGCAAGAGAGTTAAGAACCCCAGCTTTTCTCACTTCAGTTTGACTGCTTGTGTTGTATGAGTGAGTTTTCCAACATGTAGCTACATTAAGTGAGTTTGGAATTCCAGCCAAAGAGCATTGTTTTACTAGTTTTTCAAAAAAAAGTTTTAAGTTACTAACAGCTTTTTCTCCCTTAGTCTGAAGTTTCTACTAATGTAAAGAATCATATATAAATTTCACATCTTTGTAATCCCAGGGATTCTCACCCCCCCACCCTCCCTGACCGTTCCTCCCCTTCCCTGCCCCAAGTTGTGTGCTTCAGTTTGGTGGTTAGCTTGTTTTGACTTTTCTTCATGGCTTTTGTTTTTTCTATATCCCATATATTACTGAAACTATTTGGTTTCTTTTTCTTTTTGACTTGTTTCTGCTAATATGATTTCTTTTAAGTACATCCATGGTATCATAAAATCACCAAATTTGTCGTTTTTTAATACTGTGCATTTTATTTATTTATTTTATTAAAAATTCATTTTATTGATTTGTCACATTTGTGCATTAATTTGATCCCTCCTCCCCTCTCCATATCCCCCCTCCAGTCACTCCATCTCCCATTTTTCTGCGATTTGTTGGTTGGTTAAGTTAATGTTCACTTGTTCATTGTTTGGCCCGTTGGTCTCTTCTGTTATCTGGTAAATTTTTTTTTGCATAAATATTTATATTTATATTACACTAGTCCATTATTGTGTTCCCCAGGGCTTTCCCACTTCACTAACATTTGTTAACAAATTTGTCATTTTTAATTGATGAGTAATATTCTATTGTGTATATATACAACATTTTTTTCATCCAGTCATCTGTTTTGGGGCATTTAGGTTGCTTCCAAGTTGTTGCAATTATAAATAGTGCTGCAGTAAACATCCGGGTACAGGTGTCCCTTTGTACCCACATTGAGGTCTCTTTTGGATAAATTCCCAAGAGAGCAATTGCTGGGTCAAATGGTAGTTCCATTTTCATTAGTTTGAGGGTCCTCCACACAGCTTTCCATAGTGGTTTACATTCCCACCAGCAGTTTACATTCCCACCAGCAGTTGTAAGAGTGTTCCTTTCTCTCCACATCCTCGCCAGCACTTGTTACGGGTTCTTTGGGTGTGGGCCATTCTTACTGGTGTAAGGTGGTATCTCATTGTGGTTTTGATTTCCCTGATTGCTAGTGACATTGAGCAACTTTTCATGCGCCTGTTGGCCATTTGTATTTCCTCTTTGGAGAAGTGTCTTTTTAGTTCTTCTCCCCATTTTTTGATTAGGCTTCTTGTTTGTTTTTGTTTAGTTGTGTGAGTTCCTTGTGGATCTTTGTTATTAAACCCTTATCACTCTTGTGGAGGGCGAAAATTTTTTCCCTAAGTTAGGTTGGGCTTCTTTTTGTTTTTTCTGTTCTCTTTTGCTGTACAGAAACTTTTAGTTTGATCTAGTCCCATCTGTTTATGTTTTCCTTCATTTCTTTGTCATCTGTAGATGTGTCCAGAAAGGGATTTCTGAATTGTAATTCATGGAGGGTTTTGCCCAAGTTTTCCTCTGTGTATGTTATGTTTTCAAGTCTGACATCTAAGTCTTTTATCCATTTTGAAATGACTTTTTGTACATGGTGTGTCCTCCCTTTTTTTTTAAATTGGTGCAGTTTAATTTGGGCTTCATATAGCTTTTTAAGTGATTAAAACAACAGTTGATATTCACTGGCACTGGGAAAAGTCAAACAATATAGGCAAGCATAGAGCAAACAATCGAACCATTCTAACTCACTGCTTTGTGTAAGTTGGACATTTTAACAATGTCATTCCTGCAATCCACGAGCCAGAACTGTCTTTCCACTTCTGTCTGTCCTCTTCTATTTCTTTTCACAATGACTTGTAGTTTTCATTGCACAAGTCTTTCACCTCCTTTGCTAAGTTTATTTCCTTGAACCAGATTCCTGTCTCATACAGGCTAGGTGCTGTCCTGACCAGTGCTTGAGAGGAGAGGGTGGTGAGGGGAATTTATCATATCAACTGCTGTCTTCCTCAGGAGGTAGAGCTACCTGATCTGTTGCTTTTATAAGAAGCGATATTGTGTGAACTTATAAATTTGTTTTATGAAAAATTGAACTTATAAAACATTGCTCTTAACCATTTTCTATATACAGGAGCCCCGTGATGGAGCTCACTAGAATTATAGGGTTCTGTCAATAAAAAGTGTTGTAGAGCACTGACTTGGGGCTTTTCTATTTGTTCCCTGCCAGTCAGAATGGAGATAGTTGGCTTTTACTTTCCTTTTGAACCATGAAGATTCTGTATGTCTCTTTAGTATTTATTAAGCTTGTTGTTTTCTCTCAGATTCTGAAGCCAGTAGAATATTCACCTGATATTTGAGGCTTTAGGAACCTCCTGTCTTAATTCCTGTCAATCACAACGGATCTTGCTTTTTCCTTTCTCCTTCCCTAGCACATGTTTTAACAGGCTACATTTACTGATTTTCATAATTATCATCAACAGCTAATTGTTTTGGATGCAGGGCAAAATAATTTTCTTGAAGTCATAGGATCCTTAAGACCAGGAATTTAAATAGGAGATATCAGACGTACACACCATTTAACTGAAACAACTTAGCTTGATATTTCAAAATAAACACAGCCTCAACAACTGCCTTGGAAGAATTATTTTTTAATTATCATTATTAATTTTTTGAGACTAGGTCTTGCTATTTTTGCCCATGGAACCTCAGGCTCTCGTTGCCCGGGGTACCACAGACTCAAGCAATCCCCAGCCTCAGCTTCCCAGGTAGTTGGGATTACAGGTGCACGCCACCATGCCCAGCTGTTTTTTTGGAACTAAGTCTCGCTATGGGCCCCAGGCAGAACTCGAACCGCGATCCCTAGCCCCGGCCACTTCATAGGCTGAAGCTTACAGGCATGAGCCACTGTGCCCGGCCTAGTTTTAAATTTTTATTATTTTTTTAGAGACTAGGTCTCGCTATGTTGCCCGGGGTAGTCTTGAACCCGCAGACTCCAGTGATTCCTAGCCTCAGCCTCCAAGATAGCTGGGATTACTGGTTCTCTCCTGAGAACCAGTTTGTTTTCCTAGATTCAATTAAAAAAAAAAAAACGATCCCAGGGAGGGTCACCAATTGGTTCTGCTTGAGTGACATCTCCTTCTGTTGGACCAGTCTCCTGAGGTTGGGGGGAAGGGTGGGTCATGGGAGAACCTGGCAGCTCCACCTCAGCACTTGTTAGCGGTGCCAAGCTGGCAGAGCAACTCCCTAGCAGAGGTGTGGGCATCCTCAAGCGGGACCAGATCTTGTTCATAATGAAAACTAAGGCTTGAAACTTGGAGAGATAGCCGCCTTCTGTGGGGTGGGGTGGCCCTACAAGGCTTTCGTTTTCAAATTCTGGTTCACAAGATAATCTGTTACTTAAGGCTTCTTCTTGTCCAGCTAACTGAATTATTAAGTTATTCAGCCAAGATCTGCATTATTAAAGTAAGGTAACAACAGTTTCATCTGAATTAAAATGGCAAACATAATACTATTATCTTTCTTTAAGAGTTCAAAACACTTTCATCACAACTTAATAAGGTTAGAATAGCCTGATGATGGATGAATAAAATTTTCCTCCCTTTTCCCAGTGGGGAACTAAAGCCAGATACCCTCTCTAAGATCTCAGTGGATGAACAGCCTGACTACACATTAACAACCAGTGTCTCCACAAGTAAGTGTAGCCACAGACCAGTGTTTGATATTTGGCTTTATTTTATAAAAATACACAACTTAAATACATATGACACTCTCTATACAAGACATAAACAACTGTTAGATTTAACATTTTCAGTTATTTCAACAGAAAGCAAATATGTAAATTACCTCGTTAGAGCAAAGGGTTCCTGTAGAGATTCTGCATTCACAGTCAAAGGGGAATAGCCCCCATATAATTGATGCAGGAAGCTCACTCAAATGGCCTAGCTCTCTGAGAAGCCACTTCACCAACAGGGCCTTTATTGCACAGCTTACCACAGCATGGCTTGTTAGACCCACCCTAATTTCTCCACATGGCCTATTTAAGCTATTGTCTCCTCTAGACATGCTGAGTGGGAAAAACCATGTGCAAAGTGTTAACTCTGTCTTACAATTGTGCTAAATACCAACCACAAGAAGTAGGAACCTTTCTTCACTTTGCAAAAGTTACAGTGGTGGTGGTTAGCTATATTTTGCAGCTAAATTCATTTTCGAAAGTGACACAAATGGCTGATTCAGAGAGTTAGATGGGGTTCAGTGGAGAAGAGGGTGACTTTCACTTAAGTTACTTGGAAGAAAAGCTCTGTCACTGTCCAAGGCCGGTGGTGTCCAGTTCCAACTTTTCTAAACTTGAGACTGAAATGCCTCCCTCTCCCCTCAGATATTGTCTTTGTTGAGTGGGGAACAGCTAGCTACTACAGAGTAAGCACTTACAGGGACTGCTTACTTACTCTGGCTTTCTCTCAGAAATGTAGCTGCCCTGTCTATGGCTCATTTAACTAACAGTGAATTAGGTACTAGTTTATGAGTAGAAAGAAATACTATCAGTTGATAATTCAATACATGAGAATACACTAGAGCAAACTTCCTGAGGTAAATGTCAGCCTTAAAGAATAGTGTACAGTCTATAGAATTAAAGCAATCTATCTTGGGTAGTCACATAATACCCCCAAGTATGGACCCTTAAGTATATAAGCTAACAAAACCAGGGACATATCTATGTGAAAAAAGAAAGTGCAAAGCGGAAGTAAAAGAAATGTTGACAGTTGAGAATATCAATTCAAAGGAGGCAAAAGAGGGGAACAGAATGGGGGCCAGAGGAACAAACAAAAGGAGGGTATATTTTAAAGTGCTTAGTAGGTTGGTAGAGTAACTTGAAATGCCTCCAGGGATTTCCAATATGTTTCAAAAGTGTTAATTCTTGGTGACTCAGATGGTAATAAATGGCATTGCTTTAATAATAGCTGTTCAAACTTATCATTTTTTAAAAACAAAATTATGAATTTTTTTTGAGCCACTGAAATTATTCTACTAGTTCGTAGCCTCAATGATGTATTCTGAAATTTTAACTGACTAAAGAATTACAGTATAGTGAACTACAAAATACATACTTGCACCATGAATTTAAATTAAGGCACAAAGGCCTCTAAAGTTTTGTATGAAGTTTATACCCCCAAAAATTTTCATTGCAAATAATGCTTTATTATCTCTTAATATTTTACTGAAAGTTTATGGAAATTAGAAAAAGGTTGGAGCTTTCTTTTCTTTCTTTTACTTAGTTGAAACAGTACATGGTCATCCTTAACATGAAGGTGTTGGGGACTGAATCCCAGAATTTCCAGAATTAAGATCAGGCTAACTTTCAACAAGTCACTCATTAGACAAAGATATGATCAGAAGTGCTAAAGAAATCTCTGTTACCAGTGCTTGTGTACACAATGTAGCTGAATAATGTAGCTGGTATTTAACAGCTGTGGTGGAAACTGGTCCCTGCTTTCATTCAGGGTCACAAAGGCAGTGAGCGGTCATGTCAACTTGCGGTGATACTACAATGCAGGAGCCCCCATTCATGGCTCCTAAATTCTACGGGAAGTACAGAAGACTTTAAGTGATGAGGGCTGTATGCAAAACATAAGTCCAAAGGAACTTTGGGCTGAAGTTCAGCAATGCCAGCAAACTAGTTCAAGTAGAAAGGGGAAAATCTCATAAGAAATTTGATCTCAGATTTCAGTTCACAAGACAAGCATTTCCAAAACCAGCAGGATGAAAACTCATTCTAAAAAATGATGCTTTGGTCCCTGGTGCCAAGCTCAAGGCAGCCTGTGTGCCATCACACCAGGCGCTCTCTGCTTTGGTGAGAGGAAGGGTCTAGAAGATTACAGTGGGCCCCACTTAAGCAAAAGTGGGTTTTCTTCTTAAATAGCTAAGGGAGATACTATTTGGTGGTGAATGTGGGGTAGCAGCTTAGAATTTTAGGGTAGTAACATTTTATGTACTTTAAAGCCCAAAAGAGTGCAGCATGGTCACAGCTAAAAATGAGTGACAGAGGTGACACAATGAGTCACACAACAAGACTGGCTCTGTAGTCTGGAGGAAAGGCCATTTGACCATCATCTGTGCCTTGGACACTGAGAACGCTATAGCAAGGGAATGCAGGTCTCTGTGTGAAACTGTTTTTCATAATCTGTATTTTTTTTTTCCAAGCAAAAATTATTGAGATTCCACCCACAAAGGTCTTATGACAAATCTCCAGCACAAGCCCTCTCTCCCCAGCAAAGATCCATACTTGTCTCTACTAAATCAGGCCCAGGGGTAAAGTCTTATAAGGGAGGATGGAGAAGGCGGTGGCCAGGAGCCAGGGATCGAGAAAAGTGATGGCAGATGTGGTAAAAAAAAGAAATGAGAGGGGAAGAGAAGAGGGGGGGAGAGGGAACTAACAAACTAACACTAATGAGGAGGTGAAGGGAAGGCCTGGCTACTAGGAGAACATTCCTGCCCTTGTACCTGTCTGTGGCCAATGATGCAGAAGCAAGGCAAGGCACAGCTCAATGGACATGCTCCCAGGGTACCCAACCTGGCAGGCCAGGTGAGCAGTGCTTTGGGCCTTGCCCCCAGATGTATAGTCTTGTGTGGCCTGCAGGCTGTGAGATCTGATTCCTGACAGCTGGCATCCCCAGGGCGGGAGGAGACCTCAGGTCCCGAGACAGCATGATGGCTGCCTGGCTTGCTTAGGACTGGCTCCCCCTGGTGGTCAGAGAAGGGGAGCGGAGTGTCAAAAATAGGGCTGCTCAATTCAAAAATGTACTGCCTCCTTTCACACACCTCCAAAGGGCTGCCAAGCAGTCACTATTTGTAGATCAGTGGTTAAAATACGACCTGAGGAACTCACTGGAAAGGAGCAGCTTGCTGGCAAGGTTGCACTAAATTTTCAGGGCTTTCAATATCATCTGTTTCTGTTTTTGCTGTTTCCTTCTCTGATGATGAGTTTCAAGAGAAAAAAAAGGGAAGGATCCTTCAGTCTCCCCACGCCCCACCCTCCAGAAGCCCCAGGGACTTTCAGGAGCAAAGTGCTTCAGTGAAGCTACACTAATGGCTTATTAATGAAAGAGAAAAGAAATTCAGCTTATTTGGAAATATGAAACGAGTAACATGTAAAGTGGCCCTTGCTTTTCTTCTGTGTGAAAGGTCCATGAAGACAGCCTCCCAAATCACTGACTACAAATGACAGGTCACAAGTGAAAAGAACAGTAACATTTGTGGAAGAAACTCCGTGTTGGCTGGTTCACCTCTGTAAAAGTCTGTTTGCTCTTGTCTTCTCTCATTCCTACTTGATGCTTTTCAGGAGGGCTGTCCGGGCATTCACAACTGCTTTAAAGGCGTCTTCGCTGCCAGGGGCCACACACTTGTCAGGGTGGAGGAGCACAGCAAGTTTCCGATAGGCTTTGTTGACTTCATCCCTAAGAAAAGCAGCAAAGTCCTGTCAGTAATGCCTGCTGCGTGTTAGCCAAGGGGATAAAATAGTATCTCCTGCTGGGAGCCCATCCGAAATAAGTGTTCCCTTTCTAAAAGGTGGGAATGAAGGACTAGAAAACAAACAAGTCATGACACACAAGTAGGAAAACATTGCAAAGCAAAATGAGTAGATAAATGCGGAAAGGGCCTCGTGGGAAAAGAACCATCAGAGGAAACTGGAGGTCCTCATCACTTTATAGGTATTCAGCTGAAGGACGCCCGGAGTCAGGTTCTGAGGAGGTGGGGCTCCTCAGGAAGTGTGGGTAACAGCCATGGAGAGGGAACTGTGGGGGTGGGGGGGAGCATGGATGCTGCTTGGGGTACTACAGAGATACTGTGCAGAGAAAAAAAACTGGACTTGAAATAACAATGGTAGGTGTTTAAGACAAAATGATGCTGGGGGGGAATGTTGTGAAGTTAGGAGACTGGAGGTGTTGAGCAAGAGTTTAGATGATAGTGCTTATGGGAGTGAGAAGGAAAGATAAACGGGAAGATATGGAAAAAGAAAAGGCAGGAGAGATGATGAGCCAAATAGACTGTGGAGAAGACATGTGAAAGGGGCTGAAATGGGCTGCTGTGTTAGGGGGAACTTCAGCCTCTGGGATGATGGTTCCCAATGCCTGAGAAAGGGACCCTACAAAGTGGTGTCTGAGAGTTCAGTGAGCTTCCTGAGACCACAGAGCAAACACATTAATATGGTGCAGAGAGGAAAGGAAGAGAAACAGTGAACATTCCCCAGAGGCTGGCAGAACTGCAAGACAGCCCTTAGGCTTGGCTCCTCAAAACAATTTTGGAAGGGTTTGGAAACCCTGTCCTTCCACCTGGTCTTCCCCATTCTCGGCCTCCGGACTCTAAGAGGCTCCTAAGGGCCCAGTCACTCTCCTGGTCAGATACGCTCTGTCTACCACAGAGCTTACTTCTGCTTTCCTCTCTAATTCAGGGCTCCAGTGATCCTATAAGCATGGACAGGGTGCTTCCCCAATGCCCTGCCCCAGCTATTACCCTTTATTTTTCATCATAAGGATTTCTCCACATTAGGGAGATGTTCTCTGAAATCCTGGCTGTGACATAAAGTCTTCAGCGCCAACTTCAGCAGACACTGAGGCTGTAGGTCATGTTAATCATTCTCTAGCCCTTGGGCACTGGGCTCCTTCCGCTTGCATTTCCAGATCGGGTGGGGCCTAGCGCTGGCTTAGAAAGCTCCAACCAGTTTGGCCTGTGGGGGCTGTGAGTGCCCTGATGGGCACGTGCCTCTGGCTGGCTGGCTGGCTGGCAGCTGTACCCATTGCACACCCACGGAGCACCTCTGCCTTCAAGCTGGCTGGTAAGAAGGCCTTGGGGAGGACCCGAACTGGATTGCATACAGGCAAGATAAGGGGCAGGGAAAAGGGGTGGGGGGTGTTTAGGGAGGGCGAGGTCTTGCCGTTTCACTCTCACTCCGTTTAGTCCTCAGGAGGAATAAGAAAAACAAACATTGCAAACAGTGACATAGAACTCGTGAGGGACCAGATAAGGATCCTGCCATACAACTGGGTAGGATGCAGAAGGATCATCATAGAACATAATGGACTGGAGAGACAACCATGGTGAAGACCTATCACTGAAGTGTACCTACAAACTCATCAGGAATGGATGAACCAAGACACTATCTTGGGATATGCCACTCAAGAAAGCAGGAGCTCCTCCCCATACTGTGGGAGAGGAAGTCCACAGAGTTGGGGAATTGGCTCACAACAAATCTGCAAAGGGAGAGAGTGGAGATCATCCACAAAGGCCATTGGTAGATGCCTACCCTCACTGAGAAACCTCATTACAGAAAACAAGCAAGGGCCCTCCAAGCCAGAAGGCAGAGCTATGGGGTAAAGAGGCAATGGATATACAGGGAGAATAGACTGGAATGGGCAGCCAGCAATGAGAAGACATTGTTAAACCCCAAATGAGCACGGACAGGCTGCCCAATACAAAACTAAGACTACAACCCTTCATGCACGGAATGCCGTGTACCAGGAACACAGTCCAGGCCCTCACGTGTCAAATAGACACAACCACAGGAAAGGAAGAGGACTGAACATAAATTAACAAAGGAGAGAGGAGTCTGAGTGAACGATCGGGCCATCAGGGGCTGGGGGAGGGGAGGGAAGACTTCCCATCAACCCTTTATCTATGTAAGAAATTAAAAAGATAATAATAATAATAATTATTCTGTTTGCCATCGCAGTGGTATTTGAAACTTTTAAATCACACATCAGTAAATAATATATTATTTTGCATGGTTATAATTTTGTAATTATGGTATTGTAATATGTATACCTCTCTGCAACTTTCTTCCCACAAAATTTTAAAAATTAAAAAAAAAAAACAACTCCTAACTAGGATATTGGACAATACCCCCATTTGTTACTTCTATTATTGTATCCAAATTCAAGTTGTCTTAAAGTTTTAAAACTTGTAATATTTGTCATATTGATAGCTTGTTGTATCCTAATGTGCATACTGATACCTTGTTGTATCCTAATTTTCTTTTATTTATACGTACTAAAGCTGAAATAAACTGTATAGTTTAAAATTTAAAAAAAAAAAAAGTCATTCTCCAGAGCATGAGCAAACATTCTAAGGCTTTTTCTGCTTAATTCTATTAGATCCACCCTTCTGAATGTTCCTGTTTTCACCTTGCATATATCTTTTTCACATAGGTAGTTTTGATTGTAGCTAACAAGAATCACAGTCTCCCACTATGAAGAATTTGAATGGCTGGAATTCTTATTTCTCCAAAAGACCTTCCACTCTCTTTTTTTTTTTGAAACTATGTCTCATTATTTTGTCTGTGGAACCACAGGCTCATGTTGCTTGTGGTACCACAGACTCAAGCAATCCCCAGTCTCAGCTTTCCAGGTAGCTGGAATTACAGGTGTGTGCCACCACGCCCAGCTATTTTTTTGGGACTAGGTCTCACTATGTTGCCCTGGGCGAGTCTCAAACCATGATCCCCAGTCCCAGTTGCGCTCCATAGGCTGACACTTACAGGCACACACCACCATGCCCGGTTAGACCCTCCACCCTTGAAGCAGAACAGCACCCTCTGTTCCCCACAGGTGTGTCCTAGACAGTCCTAGTAGCCTAGCCTCTCTGCATCCTGAGGAACCACATCCATGTGGAGTTAAGAGTTAGGCCAGGGCCTCTGCACTAACAGTGCCTTTCAAGAATTCTGGGTAGCAGGGGATTTGCAAGAAAAAGTTCAGAAAAAACAAGGCAGAGTGAGGTCGTAACAAATACATTGAATCTACTGAAGATGAAGATTCTCTTAAAGGTCAAGTACAATAAACAAAGCAGCAAATATTAGAAATTCTCTGTATCTTAATGTTTTTAGGTTTGTCCAAATGTAATCTATAGCATAGGAAATTAGTTGAATAAAGGAAGAAAGATAAGTACATGTTTATGTAGGTTAGAGATATGGAGCTTATGGAGGTCTTAATATTTTGGTAGATTACAATTAACCACAGTGAACAAATAAAGAACTAAGAGTTTCTTTTTTCCTTAATGAGTATTATTCTAATTAATAAGTAATTGTTTCTTAGCTGTACAGTCACTGTCCCTTGGAGATGAAATGGAAAAGAATTTAGAATGAGACAATGGAAGAATTTAGAATGAGACTATCAAAGTCTAAAAGGGCGTGTAAAAGACATCATTTAGCTCTGCGCTGTTCACATGGATGCCTCTGAATTCCATCACATGTTCAAAGCACCCTCAGTAATGCTGGGAGTCGAAGGTGGCTAACAGCTGTCTCCTCACTGCTCCTCTTTCCTTCTGGGCTTGAATACATCGGAGATCAAGATGGATAAGAGAAATTTAATACTGACAAGGTATTTCAAGGTGTAATTTTTGCTTTTACGGGGATCAGAGTGAAAAAAGTAGAAAAGAAGCAGGAGGAGGAAAGCTGTGATGCAAAATAAAAAGATCTGAGCAGTCTTTCAAATAATAAAAAGCATGCATAACAGTAGTATATTAAAAATTATATAACTATTCTGAATGACTTATTCTTACATGAGCAACAAAAAGCAGAGATTTCATTTCTCTTCCTCCTTAATGATTCTTTTGGCATTTAAAATAAAAATAATATAACAAAATATATACACAAAGAACTGGCAGGATTTTTGAGAGAAACAGAAAAAACAGACAGCAACAGGTAGACATCTAAAGTTCAATTATTCCACAAATTCCTTGGTGCTTGAATATGTGTTTAGTCTCACTGAGTTCTAATTTTCTCACTTATAAATTAAATGTTTAGACAAGTTGATTGCTAATGTTCTTTCCACCTCAAATGTGCTGATTTAAAAACTCTTCTGTAAAGTATTTTTTTAATGTTATATTGACTTCAAGGCTCTCATTTAACACAAACACAAGCAGGCACGCATAAGCACAGCAAAGCAGTGTAGAAAGGATTTGTGTGCACCACTCAGTTCCCTCATCGGGAGACTGTGCCTCTAGTTTGTTCCTTTGATATTCAGTTAATCAGTGAAGCAGAGTTATTAAATCATCTATTTTTATACATCTTCCTATCTTTAGCCAACTACAAGAAGATGTCTCCCCTCTATAATTTTGAGGATAATCTTTCTCTCTAACAGAACTTGGCACTGAGGACCCTAGCACACCTCTTACCTTGAGGCCCCAGGTTTCACTCCCAACATGTCCCAACTGTCTTTACTGTTTCGAATTCTGCGAATGGTGTCTGCCTGTTCTTTGGTGAAGCTAGCACTGCTATTTGTGACAGGACGTTTCCCACCATTTTCACATAAATCAACTATGGATAAATAGAAGGTCTGAAAAAAAAAAAAACATATCCCAGAAGAGGATTAATCTTATGAAAATAGGAATTCCTTTAAGCATCAACTTAAGGAACTTTCAATGTCAAAACTTAAAATTCACGATAAAGCTAATAAGTACTTCAGAAGATTTTTTTTCGTTACATATAGTAAATGTTACACAACATTATATATATGTAAATACACATATGTATATGTATGCGTGTATATATATATATATATATATATATATATATATATACTTAAACACAGAAAAAGTATAAGTAATAAGATCTAAATGACTTACAATCCTACTCTCGGATAATTACAGTTAAGGTTAAAATGTTGTAGCTGAACATTGTCAGAAAAATCCACACAGTAAAAAATGTATAAAATTAGAACTGTTTCTCTCCCCTCAGTTTCTTCTCTTTCAAGATAACCATTGTTAGCAATTTTAAAAATATCCTTTCAGAAAGCTTTTCTGTCACTATGCCAGTATATGTGTACTTTCACATGCTAAATATTTATAAAAGAGAGGATAAATGCCCTGTTTAGTAGCCTGCGTGTGTTTTTACATAATATATTTTGTTGGAATCTTTCCCTAGCAGCATATAGACACTGTCTTCATCCTTTTTAGTGACTGTTCAGTATGTTACTGTGTGACAGTATCAGAATTTATTGAACCAGTTCCCCATTCTTGGACAAGAATATTTCCAGTTTTTTCCTACTATAAATAGAGCTTTAATGAGTATTTTCTGTATGTATTTCCACACACTTGTAGGGATGCTGCTTTAGGATAAATTCCTCAAATCAGAACTACTAAAACAGTATATATGTGCATTTTAATTTTTTATTTTGACAACTGTTATACAAAAAGGTAGCACCTGCTGTGCACAAGGTGGGCTTATTTCCCTGCAACCTGGTCAATACCAGCTCTAGCCCAACTACTGCACACATACCAACCTGATGTGCATCTTACAGTTCTGATATGAATTTCTTACAAGTGAAATTGAGTCTCTTCTCATGTTTACAAATTTTTCTGTAAGCTCTTCACATTCTTTTCAATGTTTTTCAAAATGAAAACTATTTTTGATGCTGTTTACTTTTCACTCTGTGCATTTTTATTGAATAACTTCACCCAAAATACTAATTTAATACACTATGACTGTTTTAAATTTACATATGTCTTCCTTCCCTGCTGATCACTCTCCCCCCACATTTTTTTCTTAATCTCTTCCAGTCCTTTCCAGATATTTCTATAGTTCCTATTACCTATAGTTTCTATTATTTTATAAACAGTTTATCTTTCACTTAGACTCATTTCTGTTGCAGCTAATTGACTTGGCCACCTAAACAAGAACCTGTCATGTGAGAAGGGGTGTTTCAGGAAAAGCCACTAGATGCCAAGACAACGAAGTGCCAACCTGGCCACTATTAAAGTGAATGAATATTTTTAGGGAGTAGATAACAGCAAGTGCACCTAGAATTTTCAACCTGGCATCTACTGCCTTACCATGTCACAGAGGAGTGGAGTCTGAGCAGACACAAAATCCCACTGAGGTAAGGATACAGAGATCAGAGCTTGAGGATGTTGAAGTGGCTAGAATCTGCAGAGCAGGTCACTAAAGAGGAAAAGTAGTGTGGAGTCTGACCCCTGAAATACATGTAGGGGGAGTTTCCCACTAGTCTATAGTTGAGGTCTAGGTCACAACACATACATGAGGTGAAATGACCTGAGGCTATGTGGATAAGAGCTTCTATAGCATTGAGAACAGAACTGATACTGGGAAAGCCATCCTGGGGACACAGGAGTTTGACCTTGCCAGAATGGAGAGATCGCCCTAATACCTCATTTATACCCCTACGATCTATAGCTGAGACACCAGGGAAAGGTTATGCCTCAGGAGTTAGACTCATCCTAACAAAACCTAAAACCAAGAGGTTTAACATCTATAAGACAGAATTTGGAAGCTGTGGGAAATATTTTGCTTCCTTAAGATTCCTGCTAATAAAGAAAAAAACTCAGACCTGTACAAGATCACATATCCTACCCACGATTATACCCGCCTGCTGAAACAAGAATCAACACTATGAAAAAAACTAAAGAATATATATTTACCCTCTATAATGTCTCATCCACAATGAATGGTGTTAAATCAAAACTTACTACTCAAACAATGGAAAAAGAAAATGTGATCCAGAGTCAATAGTAGTAGTTGGTAGAAACTGAACCCAAAATAGTTCAGATATTTTACCTAACAAAGACTTTAAAGCAGCTATTATAACAAATTAAAAGAGTCAAAGGGAAATGTATTCAAATAACTAGAGGAAAACAGACTCTTAATGAGTGAGCAGATAGAGGATCTCAGGAGAAAATTAGGAAGGATTTAAAAAATGCAAATTCTAGAACTGAAAGGTACTGACTGAAAAATTCACTCAATGGATTTTGCAGCTGATTGTGAACATCACTTTAAGGACTGTACTAAATCATATGGTTTAATATGTATCTAATTAAAGTACCAGAGATAAAAGAAACAGTGTAAACAAAATTAGAGAGATAATGGTTAAAAAACAAAACTCAAAACTTCACTATATTTGATGAAAAAACACTTGCCTGCAAATTAAAGAAAATTAACAAACTCCAAATAGGATAAATAGGGCACACAGTCCAACTGCTGAAAATCAAAGCCAGAGAAAAACTTCTGCAAGGATCTGGAGGGTGAGAAAAGGACAGATTTCATGCAGGAGTGAGAGTAGACCAGGGGCTGACATTACATGAAGCACAGCAGAGGCCAGAAGAGAACAGAGCAACATCTCTAAGTGCTGAGAGAAATTTAATCTCTAGCAGTTAATGTCTGTATCCCTTGGACAAATCATTACTATTTCTAAATGCCCTAATATCAGAAGTGAAAATAATACCTGGCCCAAGAGTTTCAAGTGAGACAAAACATGTATACTTCTCTAGAACTGTAAAATATGATCAATGGCTAAGTATCATTGAGGCATACATATGGTTGAAAACTCACATAGGTCTGTGTACTCAAAAAGAACAGAAAGTGTGGCAAACCAACATCAACCTTATTTGGTCTTGAAACAGGAGCTACTGATGCCAATTTGGTTTATCAGGCAAGCATGAAACCTGTCTTCCAGTAGGAGGAGTGACATCTTGTGAGAAGGAAATTCAGCATAAAATCCCACTCAATAATTAAGAACAACTCTTTATAGTATAGCAACATTATTTGACATGCTAAAAATTCCTAAAATATCAGATATAGTCATAAGAAAAAATGCATTATTCATACTACCACTTACTTCCAACTGTATCTATAATTAAGAACTGACTTTACTTTGTAACATTGTTTTAGATAGCCTCCTTCTTCCTTTAAAATTATTCAAGGTTAGTACCTTTTAAAAAGTGACCATCTATCCAGGTTGCAATGTGAGTAGATTCTTCTATTACCTGCCTACCGGGTAAGACCTAATTTTTATGTGACTGGTTGAATTCTCTAATTATAATTGCCTATTGCCTAATTGCATCCCCTTGGGCAACAATATAGAACTCTATTAGCTATGACAAGGCAATTTTGCCAAAGTAACGCTTCCACTTCATCATACGTATAAATCTAACACCAGTAGCCAAAAGTAGTTTTAAAGAAAATCTTTGTCCTGCTAAAGTAAGTGTGCAATAACCACTGTTAAACTTGATGGTCATCAGAATCACCAAAAGAGCTTTTTCAATATACAGGTTTCTGAACTTCATCACACTGGGTCCCAGCAGGTTGGAAGCTCAGACAATTGCCCCAGCTGAATACTATAACCAGCCAGGATGGACCAGAGTTGATTAATCAAGGGCATTTCTTCCCCTCTCATCCTCAAACCAGCTTCTGAAAGAACTATTCTGATGAGAAATTCCTCTTACCTTTTGGTTTCTCTTAATTTTAAACTGAAGTTTAGGTGGTGGGTGACCCCTGGGGATTAAAATGATGTGAAATATATATATATATATATAAATTATTTTTAAAAAATTTTAAAAAACCTGAAGTTTAGCACAGTTACTATTGACACAAAATAAGAGTTTTGTGTTCCAAGAGTGCTGGGGTACCTGGAACATCTCGTTGATCCCTTCTCCAGTTTGTGCTGAAGTTTCGAAGTACAGGAACCCTTTACTTTCAGCCCAGAGACGTCCTTCACTTTCATCTACACAGCGGTGCTTGGTACAATCAATCTGAAATACAAAGTTGAGAGAAAAGATTTCAACATTGTCCTACTAGGACAAGCCCAGAAAGGTTCAATACTAGGCAAAAAAAAAAAAAAAAAGAAAAAGAAAGTTAAAAAACACACAAAAACCTTTTTTTTTTTTTTTTTTGAGACTAGGTCTCACCATTTTTGCCTGTGGAACCGCAGGCTCATGTTGCCTGGGGTACCACAGACTCAAGCAATCCCCAGCCTCAGCTTCTCAGGTAGCTGGGATTACAGGAGTGCACCACAACACCCAGCTATATTTTTTTGGAACTAAAAAAATAGGGTCTTGCTACGTGCCCCTAGTGGGACTCAAACCACGATCCTTGGCCCAGGCTGTGGCTTCCTAGGCTGCCGATTTCAGGCATGCACACCATGGACGGCCACAAAATCCATTCTTAATAATAAAATTTCCAAGACCAACAAAGACAAAAAATGACTAATATTGAACACAAACTGATTTTATATGGCAAAACTACCAGTCTGCTACTACATTTCCTGCTTACCCTTTAAGAAAACTTCAGCAGGGCCAGGCATGGTGGCGCATGCCTGTAGGTGGCAGCCTAGGAAGCCACAGCCAGGGCCAGGGATCGCGGTTCAAGTCCCGCCAGAGACACATAGAAAGACCTAGTCCCAAAAAAATAGCTGGGCGTGTGGCGTGCACCTGTAATCCCAGCTACCTGGGAGCTAAGGCTGGGGATTGCTTGAGTCTGTGGTACCCCGGGCAACATGAGCCTGCGGCTCGCTGAGCAAAAACAGCAAGACCTAGTCTCAAAAAAAAGAGAAAACTTCAGCTGTTCACCTTTAAAAACTGTCCTGATAAATGAGTTATTCTGCCATTAGCCTCTATGACCAGTGCCTGTGGTACTGTACCCCCAACCCCACAATCCCCCCAGTGATTTTATACCTAGGCCCAGTGGGCGTGCGCATGTGTGAGTGGGCTCACTGGGGTCTGCCAGGAAAGGCTAAATAAAAGACAGTGTCAGGCAGCACAAAGAGTGCACAGAGAGCATGGAGATAATGCCACAGAGAGGGCTCAGAGAAAGTGGGAAGATTTCTTGGGTGCTGGAGAACTCTCCTTGCCCCCACTCCACCTTGCTTGCTGCCTGCTTGCCATACAACTGGCCCAGCATCACTGCCTGTTGTGCCTGTGCACCTGGTTCCCTGAGCATTAAAGCCTGTAAAATCCACTGAGGGATCAGACATCCTTCTCTGACTCGGAGAACCAGCAATGAACCTACCGGACTAAGATATTTGCACTACAGCTATATTGCTGCATTTGAGAGGCTATGCCTTTTCACAGTCCACACTTCACCTGAGATGGCCCCTCCTCCACTCAGGTATGTGCTCCATCTCTCCTACTCAGTCACCAATATCCTTCCCCAAAAGTGACACCAGAAAACAAATAAAAAGTGTGCTATACCAGGTTTTAAAAAAGTGTTTTAGTTTTGGGGACATGTTTTGAAAGTTGTTGATTTCTATATTAAGAAAAAGGAATTTTCCTTTTTGTGTACCCTAAAACTCAGATATATGAGAGAAATGAATTTAGAAAGTTGAACATACCATTTCCAAAGAAATTACCTTGTTGGCACACACTACAAATACAATATTTTCCATGTTTCCATGGGGTCCAAGATCTTGCTTCATTTCTGCCAGCCATGCATCAAGGGCATCAAAGGAATCTTTCTGCCCAACATCATAGACCAGTATCACACCCTGTGTATCCTTGTAAAACTCATTACGAACCTTCATATAAAAGAATAAAAGCACAAAATGTAAGTTATGTGATTTTAACAATTAAAAGAACTTAAAGTAAAAATATCCTTCATAGTCACTAAGTTAATAATGCGTGTACTTGTGTATCATTAATTTTTTCTTATATTGCTGTAGACCTCATAGTTTTCCACCATCATAGCACCCACGAACCATCACCATATTCCCTGTGTTCATCTCTCTCCTGTTTTCCCTCTCTCTGTTGTATGCTTCAATTCTTGGTCAGCTTGCTAGTTTTTACTCTTTTTGACCTTTTTGTTTGGTTTCTCTATATTCCACATATAAGTAAGACCATCTGGTATTTATCTTCTTCCTTCTGCCTAATTTCAGCTAGCACAGGTCCCTTCCAGCTCCATCCACAAAATAACATGATTTTAAAAATTTGTTAGTGCAGAGGACTTGTAATGAAACAGCCTCCTCCTGCCTCATTCCTCTTCACCTCCAGTTCCATTCCCCATGGGCAATCAATCTTTAACTGTTGTTAAACTGCAAAAGAACACAAATCATACAGAGTAAGGATCTTCTTAGGAAGAACTTGGAAGGTGAGTAAACAATTAAGAGAACTTAAAGCAAAATTGACAAGCAATAAGTACAACCATTTATCACATCCCAAAGCTGGCTTCCTGGGATTGTAGAGGCAGAGCTTCCTACGACTCTTGGTTCTATAAACTCCCAAGGATTTTAAGCCAAAAGTCCAGGAAGAATCTTGACATTGCCCATGTACTACATGTTCTTTTCAGGAAGTTCCAGTACATACTCAGACACACTAGGTATTAAAAAATGTAGATATCATGTATACCTCAGGCATGAAGTGTCTATAGGTTTCTGAGCATAGATATCTGAGCCAAGAATGAAATGCCTATTAATTTGCAGAAACTTAAGGAGTTATGCCCTAAAATTAAAACCAACAAAATCAGAAAGATTTGAAAGCTGTTAAGACAAAGTCTTCCTCCCTTAGTACTCTTGGTACCTGAATCCTCTTGCCTCAGTTATAACAGGGTTCTCCCTTCTTTCCTGAAACTCTCGCTACCTTGGCTCCCAAACACAATTTCAGGGTCTTAACTGATCTTTTCACCAACTCCTTTCCACTGTTCCCTTCAGCCTACCACCTTAACCCCCCAAATTCTGCTGTTGGCCCTTGATCTTTTTAAACTCCAACTCTACAACAACAACCACTTGCACGTTTCAGCTGTGACTCTTCAAGATGAGCCCTCTACTCTAAGCTTCCAGACTTACATCAGTGTCCTCCCCACAGGACTGTGAGGAGGGCGAGGCACACATCTTGAGGCAGCCATCTTTGTGCTGCCCACTGGTCTTGCAGGTGTATGTGGGACATTTTTTAAACAAATTGACTGACTGTACTATAGTAGAAACAAAAGTAGAGACCAAAGAGGAAAAGAAAGAATTCCAAAGTACAGATCATGATGTCCAAGGGGAGACTTGTGTTAAAGAGACTAAGCAAGCACAATGGATTTCTCTTTCAAGGGATTCAATCAAGTTCAAGTCTGGGTTCAACAACTAACCACCTCTGTAATCTTCAGCAAGTTCATTTTTTTTTAATTACCTCAGATCTTAATTTCCTTCCCTATAAAATGAAAAGTTCAAACTAGATGTCTCAGTGGTCCCCTATGGGTCTATTATCCTTGCCTTCCAGCTTCTAATGTTAGTCATAGTAGACCTGCTAAATCCAAAGTTTAATTAAACAGGATGCTAAGGAAATTGGGACTCTCTCTTAAGACAGAGAGCATATTTTCCAGCTTCTAGGTTGGAGAAGCTGTTACTCAGGCTGTAGAAAGTTTCTCTAGACCCTGTAATGGATGCCAGTAAATGCCAGAATTCTGCCACATGCACAGTGACAGCAAGACTGGCAGGAAGATCCAGCCTATGCACTCCCTTGAAGGCCTCTCTGTGACACTTTCTTCAACGATCACTAGCTCACATACTAAATGGACTGTTTCTCAGCATATATGGAGGATAGACACCAAAGGTCTGAGGAGATGGGGTGGTGATAATGGCTGTGGTGCTTTACTGGACTGTGTTGAGCAGAGGAATCCACTGGCCAATCTGGGTTTAGAAAGAAGATGACAGCTTTTGTCTTGTCAAAAGGGAGGATCTGAGCTATATAAATAGCAAATTTTTGACCAAAAGGGCAAGATTAAGGCTGTTAAGGCTATTTGATAGAAAGAATACTTCAGAAATGATTTCAAGAATCTTCTATTAAACTTCTATTTTTATAAGTTGCTGGAGAAAAGCTATTAATGTTTCAGTGTCTAATGATAGAAAGTAATAGAGCACTCAGTGTTTTTCACGAGTTAGGCAGTATCTGGAATGTTGTATTTTTTTCTCCACTCCCTTTCAACTACCTAGAGATTATTCATAGAGGATGTGAGAGGTTTCGCTATGCCAACCCTTAAAAAAATATTTTACCTGAAAAGGAGCATATTAAATACTAGAAGGCTCTCTTGTAGAATCGGACAGTTTGTGTTGCTCCCAAAACAAGACCAGAATCAATGGTGAAAGTCAAAGGAAGACTACTTTCATAAAGAAGGTTCATAGCTTGGGATCTTTCCCAAAACCCACTAACGATAATGGATATAGGTTTCCTCAAAAGTTTTCTTACCTCATAGAAAAAGGGATGTCCAGCCATATCAAAGATGTTAACTTTGATTTCTCTGTCTCTGACTTGTACCCTGAAATGGAAAAATGAAAGTAATTCCAAAAAAAAGTTATAGTTTCTGCATTAACATTAGTATCATTTATTTCATTTATGAATTTCATAGGATATGTGTATAAAATTTTAAAGACTTTCTTAGTGCCTCATCTTGATTACATTCAATTTTTAAAACAGGAGTCAGCAACTTAACAGATGATCCTGCCATTTAATTTTAAGAACAATAAACTGGAAATAAGCAGCCTCAGTTACCTTCAATTTACTTCAATTCTTCAGTTGCAACCTCTTACCTAATAAATGGTAACTAGTATGGTACTAAGAAAAAGTGATCTGGAACAAGTAGGAGCAAAATAAAGAAAATGAAAATGTTTTATTTATCATAGTAAAACATCTTAATTACTATTGGTTATGATAAGTTACCATGTAGTACAATAACCAAAGGGTAAGAGTACAACATCTATTTAATTTTCATGACTTTCATTTGAGTAAGAGCAACTGTCTGCTTCCCGAAAATTGTAAACAGAAAAGAGCAAAAAGTAACAACCATTCATAAAATAATTACTGCTAATGTAATAGCATATTTACTTTCTTAGAGCAGAATTACTTCCAGAAAATGAATAAACATAAATAATTTAAATGATAAATACAAAGATGAAAGTTTCAAAGTATGCCAAATTCTAATACAGAGAGAAAAAGGTTATTAATACACATGAACATCACTGCTGACTTTCTACGAACAAGACTGACAAGCAAAAATATTTCTCTAAAACTGGGTATATACTATTTAAAAGTGAAAAGCATAAAGTTTATATTTTTTGAATTTAACAAACACAAAAGAAACAGAAGTGAACTGAGAATTATTGAGCTTTTAAAAACAAATGTTTCCTTACTTCAAATAGCGACTATACAATTATAGAGTTACTGTGCTTTTCAAGTAAACATGTTTCAGTTTGGACAGCATTAGAGCATCTCCTATGGAATATGAGGATATTAGCACTTGGTTCGGGTATCCCTATTTCACATCCTGGCATATTTATTATTATTTCCTTGTTGATGTTTATAACATCCACTTTCTGTTCCAAAACTATAATTACTATGTAGTTTTACATTACTTGTATATTTAAATCAAACCAGTCACTAGTCATCTTAGGATTTCTTCATTCCTCAATTCTCTACCGTATTTCTTCCATTCTAAGATGTACACTTGTTTTAACAGTTGGAAGATCAGGATCCGACTTATGAAAATGAATGTGAGAAGAGGAAAACAAAACAATAGAAGACTTTGAGAACATCTAAGGAAATTTGGTGTAACAACTGATACTAGAACATTTTACCTTAAAAAGCAGGGACAGGTTGAGAGTCAATGCTCACACACTGAAACAAAAGAGGTCAATTTAACTCAGAAGCCAGAGAGGGGATATTATCTTAAGAAAAATAGTAATAGTTGACCTCAAAGCAGTACTTTCCTAAGGTGTGGCCTAAAGACCACTCATGCCACAATTATTGGCAGGGAAACTGTTAAAAATTCAGATTACTGAGCAGACCCCATGTATCAGAATCTTGGTGGGTGGGTCCTAAGGAATCTGCATATTAAGTCCTACAAATTACTTACAATGATGAACTTTAAGCTTTGCCATAATAAAAGCAGGAAGGATGAAAGAAAAGGCATTTACTTTTTTGATGTCCCAAGAGATTGTACCCCCAGTTTACTTCCCCTATGTGCTTGAAATGAGCTCTGTCATGGATTCCCTATGTGTTTGAAATGAGCCTGCCGACCACAAGTAACAGAGCTGAAGAAAGGCATCCCACTTGGGAAATCAAAACCTTCCCTAGACTTTTAACCTTGGAATACTGCGATCCCTCTCTAGAAGTAAACTTTATAGTGTGAGGCTTAGTGATGTTGGCAGCTGTGCAAAGGAAGCCAAAAGGTAGAGAGATACGCAGTAAAGTGATCTGGTTTTATTCTGTCCATGGTTGCAGCCATCTCTGAGGCCTTGCTTTGTCCCCATAATTGGATTAAGTAAATTGATTAGCAGCCTTTTTTCCCCCTTGAGTTGGGTTTTTCTACTTATATCCTCTTGACTCACATGGGACAATCAGGTTGCCCCCCTCAAAAAATTCAAACAGAATTTTTTGTTTCTGTTCTATTCAACAGAAGGCTGTTGAATAAACCACAGTTCTATGGCATAATAAAATAATTTTCATTTCTTAGCTGAACAAACTAGCTACATGCATGGATTACAAGCAAAATTGCCTTAAATAGGATATCCTACCATATCACTGAAATTCTGTGCACTGAAGTATCTGCATCACTTTAGCTTGTCTTCTTAAATGTAAATGCCCTCATCTTCTAAACTTAGTCTTCCTGTTTAGATGTATCTTATCTTACCTAACAAAAAATATTTGAGTGTCTGCTTTGTACAAGCATGTGCCTGGCACCTGGAGGCACCTGGAAATAACAACCTCCTCT
>PVHY01016607.1:0-33379 GCA_004024945.1 Uropsilus gracilis
AGATGTAGCAATAGCTATGGAGATAGAGAGAAGTAAAACATAATTTCAGCAGTCTGCTTACATGACCTTAACAAAATGGCACAGATGTGATTTAAAAGAGAGAATGTTATATTCTTCACAGTCCTGGAAGCTGAATGTTCAAGATCATGGGCCCAGCATGGTTATGTCTTGGTGCCAACTCTCTTCCTGACTGGCAGACAGCTGCTTTCTGGACATATCTTCATGTCCTTTCCTTGGTGCAAGCATATGGAGAGACAGAGATCACCAGCATCTCTTCTTTTAATTTTTTTATTTTTAATTGTTTATTTATTTATTTTTAATTATCATACATTGGTCATATTTGCATAGTTGTATTGTACCCCTTATTCCCCACCGCACCTCCCTATTCTTCCCCTTCCCCCCTGTGGTCACTCCAATTCCTCTCCTGCAAGATGTTGACTTGTGTTTGGCCCACAGGACTTTACTTTTTTGTTTTCAAACTATGTCCTTTTTCCCCCGGGTATGAATTTGCACTCCTAGACAGCAACAGATGAGGCTGCTCGGATCTCCAGGAGTAGCTGAGGCAGTCAGGCCACTACGTCAGGAACTTATAGGGCAGATATGATGCACTTCTCTGGGATCGTTTCTGGTGTCTGCCACCTGTTGCTGGTTCTGTATCTTCTGGGATTGGGAATGCAGCTCCCAACTGATGGCAGGGAGGTGTTTGCTGCTGGGGCAGACTTTCCCGGGTGTTTCATGGAGCTCCTCTCTTCTCTCTTGTCAGCAGTTCTGCCATGGGGCCACAGTCACTTGAGGTGGCTTTCTTCCCCCATTAATTGGCAAAGGAGGGAGCGTCTTAAATACAGCATGTTGCTGTGGGCCCGGGGTTTGATTCCCCATGCCAGAGATGATGCAGGCAGGAATATGTGACAGGTCACCTCAGTTGCTGGTGTCACCTTCCTGTCTCGTTGGTTCCCAATACCGTGCTTGTCTCACCCAGGTTGAGAGTGCACCCAGCGTCGTTAGTTACTACTTCCTCAACTTTGCATTAGAGTCACTGTCCAGCATCTCTTCTTAAGTAGACACTAATCATATTGGATCGTGATCCCAACTTTATGACTTCATTTCACTTTTAGCATTACAGATCCCATCTCCAAATATGACAGAATTAGGGCTTCAACTTTGCAGAACATAGATATTCAGTCCATAACTCCAATATGTACAGATGAACAGACTTAGAATTCACTTTTTGGATCACTGAAAATTTAGTGCCCCTTAGAGAAATGACTGGTTCCAGAGGTAAGCAAAGAAAACACAAGATAAGTTTAGGATATCTCCCTAAGCCAGATATAAGAAAGTATTCAAATGACTTTATAAAAGTCACAGTTCCTTCTGTATCAGGTTTCCACTTACCAAATCTAAGACAATTTAAGCTTCAAAATAAATCATGAAATTAGTAAACTAAAACTCATTAAATAAAATAGAAAACTGTCATTAATATCTGTGTAGATCAATGATTGACAAAAGGAGCAGAGGGAAAGTTCTATTTTAAAGGAGAAAAATAATGGAATTCAAAATACAATTATAGTATTTTATACAGACAAAATAATCAACGATAAAGGTTAAAGCTAGCTGGAAATAGTTTGATGAGGATCATAGTATTTACAGTATCAGTGTATACCATATCAACATATTTCTTAACACGTATTAGTAAATAGTACATAGATGGCAGGCATCATAATGAAAAAGTGAAAATGAATAGCACTTTTAATATTAAAATTTAATAGGACAAATTGACATCATGTACTTCCTCACTTGATACACCAAAAATAACATAGCATCTCGGTTGTGCTGTTGCTGTTATACTACTTATCCTAGATCAAGTCATGAGGAAAACCAGAATAAACTCTCAGTGATGACCACTGTATGAAATAACAGTCCTATATTCCCACAAACAGTCCTGTGTGCCTTAAAAAAAAAAAAATCAAGTACATAAAATGGAAGGAAAAGCTAAATATATGTTCTAAATTGGAGAAGCTAAAGAGAAATAGCAATGAAATACAATAAATAACCCTAGATTTAACCTTAATTTATAAAGAATATTTTATTGTAACAATAGTAAAGTTTGAATAGTCTTTAAATTTGATACTAATCTATTTTGCAATTCTTATTTGTTGATGTTAATGTGCCCATGTAGGAGAGTATCTATTTTTAGAAAATAAATACTAAAATTTTAAGGGATAATGGGGCATCATGTCTGCTACTTATTCTTGAATGATTCTGAAAAAATAAGTAGAGTAATTGATATGCTATTGAATGTATATGTACAATTTCACATATTACTTATGTGTTGAGAGAGAAGATGTGAAAATTGGCTAATCTCTACATGGGTTACATGAAAAGTCTTTGTATCATTCTTGCAACATTTTTGTATTTTTGACATTAGTTTAAAAAAAGACTCTAAAACTAGTTAATTTCAAAATATAGGAAATCAATTTAAATTAGTTATCTGACTGAGACTTAAAAACTATTAAAGAAATTATCCTAATATCACTTGGTGTAATAGAATAGCAATACTTGTATATAATAATTTTTTCAGGAAAAAGCAGTGATATTGATAAAGAGCAGTTAACTGAAATAAAATCAAGAGATGTCAGAGTTTAGGTATAAAAAGGAAACCTTTTGGGTAACTTTATTGCTGAAATCAAATGCAGTTATTCCTCTTTCACTTTAAAAATTAAGTATGCTGATGTGTGCACTTATTGGAGAAATGCGTTAGTAGACCTACTTGAAAATTTAATGTAGTTATTTTCTAATTTTCCTGACTGATCCAGGAAAATTGTTACTGGAATCACATTGTCACACAATTAGTTGGGCAAACCCTACACATATATCAGAGTTTACTGCATGGTAACAACTAGGAATAGACACTTATTTTTTCACCTCCCTCAGCATCTAACCTGTGAGCAGTTAGAAAGCCTTGTAAGAGGACAGGAGTGCTCCCTTCTCACTGGGGTAAGACTGTGGAGGAACTGGGGCACATTTTAAAGGACCCACATACTGTAAACCCTACCTGACAATGACATTTGGCCTAGTGCATGTAAATCAAAATATATTCTAAACCAGTGGTTCTCAAAGTACCATGCCTGGATCAGGAGCATCAGCATCACCTGGGAACATGTTATAAATGCAGTCTCAGGTCCAAGTCCTACTGAATCATAAGCACTAAAAGTGGGGTCCAGAAATCTGAATTGCAATAAATTCTTCAGGAGTTTCTACTGAATGCTAATAATTGTGAACTGCTGGAAACTCATCCATTCAGCAAATTTAAAGAACACTACAATCTGTTAAGGAATACTCAGGCACCCGTGTCTCCTCAAAAAAGGGACTAATTCCCAGTTTCCTTACAGTTAAAAGCCTTCAGAAAGAATCACCATAATTTAAATGGCTCGGGTTCTCAGAAGACTGCTTAATATGAGCATAAATAAAAATTTAAAAACAATTAGAGTGGCACCAGAAGCTCTTTTGATCCGCTTATGATCCTCTAAATGCACCAAGGTACTTGCCACTTGACTATTATAATTTTATATCCTCCACTATCTTCAGGTTCTTGGTTTGCACTATATGCTTTTGGGAACTGAATGCCTGTTATTTTATGGCACCATGGAGTGATTAATAAAGGCCTTTATATAATGCACTGGATCACTGTATGAACACATCCTGTTCATTAAGTGAAAATGGCTCAATATAATACTTGTGGGCTGGTGAGCACAAAATCCTTCCATGGGGGCAAGTGGAAGTGGGGTGTCTTCTGTAAGTTTAAGAGAAAGCAGGATAGGAAGTCCCAACACCCTTATAAAGAGATAAGGAAGAAATAATAAAAGGGGGGATTAAAAGAGAGGAGGTGCTACTAAATTCCTATCTGTCTAGAACGTGAGTCAAGGTGCACTCGCTATGGACACACCTTGCCTGCCACCCACAGATGCCGGGATGGTTTGGACACCTTCTGTCCACCAGGCTCAGCAAGGACACAAGTGCCCAGTTTGTGTTGCTGCTTATAACACAGGCAGTGCTTTGGTCCGTTCAGACTACTGTAACAAAACTCCTGTAGACAGGATGGCTTAAACAACCTTCTTTCTCATAGTTCCGACAGCTGAGAAAATCAAGAGAAAGACACAGTAGATCTGGTGTCTGATAAGGGTCGATGTCATATCTTTTCATTGTATCCTCACCTGAATGAAAGAAGGCTGCAGAGTTCTCTGTGGTCTCTTTCAAAAGGACATTAGTCCCATTCATGAGGATCTGTTCCTAAAGACGCCACATGCCATCACCTTGAGGATTAGGTGTGACCATATGGATTGGGGGAAGAAATACACATTCGGTCTAGAGCAGATAGCTTTCATGGAAATTTTGGATCTTATCGACTTTAAAAAAGATGTTTATTGACGTAATTTGACTGGTCACACTAGCTTGCTAAAACAAAATCTTCAATGAATCTAAAATGTTTGATGGTAAAATGTTTGCCTTCTGGGCCAAATTCTGCCAATCTTCATTGCTGACACCTGAAAAATGTTATTTCACTTCCATTTATAAACTACTCACATCTCTGTTTTAGAACCTAATCAACCCTCATTGAGAGACAGATACACGTATGCCATGGTAACGTTAACGTTACCACTTAACTCTTTTACTGGCATTCCAGGACTTGAATCCTGAGTGACTAGAGTCCCTTCTTGGGTTGGTCCTAAGGCCTGGCACTCAGGTGACACTGGAACTTGCACTTATCTGGTGGACAGTTCAGTCAGAAAATGCATGCCTGCATCACACACTGCAGGTAGGTTTCAGAGTCCTACAAATTCAGATTATTTATTGCTGCCCCTCAAGGAGGTTCTGTGTCAATGGCCTGTAACTTCCAAGGCCATAGAACTATTATCAGACTACTCCATGTGTGGAACCAGCTATCCTTAGTCAGGCCCATGCGCCTTTGCCCACTACCACCTGTCCATCCATCCCCATAGTACCATGAGTTCCAACTTCCTCTGAGCACTTAAAGCCTTTAGCACCTCTAAAGCTAGTTACCCTGAAATCTACACAAGCCTTTGAATGAAGCCATAAACCCACAACTCATCTTTTGAAGGAGAGCTGCCTTGAGGCCTTAGCAGTGAAGAAAAGGTGATGTAGCTTTCATGGCTAGTCTTCTATATTAGTTATTCGGGGGTAATGTACAATTCCTTGCCTGCCCCACATCTGAGAGAAATGAACATAGTTCCGTTTGATTGCATTTATCTTCTGCTCCTGCATGCCTGAACAATTTACTTCCTGGGACACTCAGGAATATGCCATACACTTTTTATCTTTGAATCTTTGGACATCTGCTTCATCAGCAGGAGCTTACATCATATCTAAAAACCTATGGAGTATCTGCAATGTGCCTATACTTTCCTAAGAATATTATAACTCTGTTTATTTAAACCACACAAAACTTTTTGGGTACATACTACTGATGTGTCCATTTTCATATGTAGACATGGAAGTCCAAGGGTTTACAGCTAAGTAGGTAAGCTGCCAATTTAGGATCCCTCTTCTTGCATCTGGCTTGAGAATATACTGGGAATGTTGCTCATGTAGATCATGGAGTTTATGACATATCAATATTTCTTGCCTTTAAGACATCTATGTTTTATGCTACTTGTTTGTGAAAAGTTATTATTTTAGTTGTATTGAAGAAATTGTTTGAACTCTATTTGATCACATTAGAATATGAGATGTTCAGAATAAAGATAGAAAATGCTTGTGTAAAAAGTAAAGGATCTTATACAGGGTGTTGTGAGTATGTAAAGGCAAGAACTCTATTCATTCCACTGCTGTTTGAAGTTGGGAAGCTTGGTGGGATATGAATACTGCATTTGGAAGGAGGGGAACACAATTATAATCACAGAACTAATTCTCACTAACTGTGGGATTTTGAGATCATTTACATTTTTCTGAGCATCAGTTTCACTTAGCAACTTTTTTTAGTTCTGAAGCTATACAATTTTCACCTAAAAATATAGCTAATAACTTTGAATAAGAATATGAAATGATCATTGAGGGGGAAGCAAGGCAAATTACATTAACTATTCTTACATAAAACTTTAAATTCTTTTATTCTTGCTTAAAACCATATAATGCATGGCCTGGAGGGAAAAGGAATATATGTTTGCAGATAACTGTTTTTGTGACTTGCATTTGCAGTTCCTGCAAAAATGCTAAAAAGTACCTTTATAGGCTTATTTGCAATTACGGCAAGAGGCTGAGTATGCATATTTTAGAACCCCATGATTTTTATCAACCATATGATCCTAGCTGACAATGGCAGCTTTAACAAACTTAGTGTTTCACAGAGGTGTGGGCAGCATTCTAGTCTGGTCTCCCAAGAACTCACCAACCCTTTTCTTTTAGAGTTTTATGTACAGTTTCTCTATTAACATTGAGCCACTTTTCTGGGAAAGTTTATAAAACAAAAAGTTCTGGACGTGACTTGGACAGATCACTGACTGTCTTTCACAGACTGGATTTTATGAACTCTTCCATGTATGACAGTGTTTTGTTTTGGTTTTAATGTATTCGGTGTTGGAAGGATACTGAACTGAATCATTGTGGTGAAGCTGACAAAGATTTAATAGAGTCCTGGGAGGGCCACAGAGAAAGATTCATTATGCGCCAAGACTAAGATTCCAAAGCTGTATATTCAAAATAGGACACTGTCATTAAAAATTGAGTTTTTTGAGATGAAAATGCTTGAATTTATTACTAGGTCATATGGACCGATGAAGAACTATCCAAAACAGACCACTGATATAATGAAGTATAGGAAGAAGGAAAAACTATTGGAGATGAATAATTCCCAATGGAACATGAACTCACCTCTTCAAGTTTTACCACAGATGTAGTTACTGTGAGTTTAGTAACCCACATAAGTTTCTAAACGCCTTCTTTAGAAGTCAAAAATCCATTCAATTAAAAAATATAATGGTTGTTTATGGATATATAGGTTATGGGCAGAATTATTCACTATCAGGCTAGACATAAAAATGGACCTAGAATATTATGAAGAAACGTAGTAGTGAATCTGCTTTTGCCAGTTTTTATCAATTAAGCTCACCCCCTTTATTATCTGACCTTCCTTTATCCCTAACTGTATATTTCTTCCATCTCCCCCGTTTTCCCCTAATCTCAGAGTCACTGCCTGAAAATCTCAAATCATTGAGAAAGAGCCCTACTTAAGAGTGAATTCATCCTTTTCATCCAAAAAGGTGACTTTAAGTGGATAAAGGGATTATTTTCTGAATAACCTGCACCCATATTTGATCATGCCCAGTTCTCATTGGACCACTTTCATCTACCTCAGTCAGTCACTGATAATCCAGGTGATGAAGTGAGGACAAGGCCTTCACCACCTGCACCAGGTTATCTTACCCTTTGAAATCTCTTGACTTTCAGTTGAGTTTTCCCTATGTAGGCCAAAAGTTGCATAGGCCCCATTATGGGGCTCTCTATCAGATCCGTGGAGTCTGTAATGAATCTCTTTCCTTCATACTCTTTTCATTTTGCTCAAACCTATCGTCTCAGCACTCACTTCCTCTTGTTCTATGGAACAGACCTTACTCTTTCATCTAAGTCATTCCCAGTTCTTATCTACTAGTTTGTCTACTTGGAAAGAACCTTTCCTGGCTTTCATTCTTCTTAGATCCTCTGTGATCTGAGCAAAATTGCCTTCTGTTTTTTTGGTTCAGTGTCCCCAATAATGAAGATTTCAGAGAAGATGTTAAATTCAGTGATCTTTTGTGTACTTGCTTGTGTATTTATTATTCTGTGTAATTTCTTGTAATGTTGGGGTGTGTGGTTATGTTCTTTGCATTATTATGTGTCCATAGTGAATTTAAGATTTTAAACTTCTGAGGAGCAGAAATCCTTTCTACTTTATTGTCTATGAAGAGTACAGTTGTTTGAGCTACCCTGTGTATATTTGGACAATTGAATTCTTTTGGCTATTAGAAACAATGAGATACAATTTAAAGAAAAACAATATAATACTCATTTTTGGACTGCTTCTATGGAATTTATTTTTCTTTCTGTGTTTTGGCTAGCATATGTGAAATCGTGGTAAAGTTACACAAATTCTACATAATTAAGTAGAATAGATTGAAGTGGTGAAATATCCAGATTACATTCATTTTACAACGAAAACAGCTGTATCAGTTTCAAGTATGTATAGTGATATGAATCATTTACAAAGCATGAACAATGTTTGTTTAAGGAGAACTACAATATTAGTACAATAGTCAGGAGGCCATGTATTACATGCAGAAGACCTACAGTCGAATGCCAATTTTGCCATATCAAACTGTGTTCTTAGACAAGTCTTTCACCTCTCAGACTGTGCTGTTTTTTCTTCTCCCAAATCAGTACCGAGGATTCAGTGAGAAACTGTGAACAAAGCACTTCACAGTTATATGTTGAGTACATAATACACCTTACAATTTTTTTTAGTTAATATCTTCTTTTGCTTTTTAAAAGATCCTTCAAAAGCACTCAATTTCTCCCTTCTTCTAATCTAGATCTTGTTTGCAATTCATTTGGTAAACTTCATAATTCTTTAGTTCATTGATGAGTTATGTGTTTCTTTTAAGAGACTGATATTGATATGAAATAGAGAAAGGACAAGGCTATTGTAGAATAAGGGATGAGATGTTTTCCTGTTTTTCTCAGTCCTGTCTCTCTCTCTTGTCTTGTAGGAGCAGAGAATTGCTGAGGCAGGAAGTCGTGGTTTAAGGGGGTGTCCCTTGCACATCCAAATCTACAGTGATCCTCTCCACATAGTTCCTTTGCTCCCTCCCCCTCGTAAGCCCCCAGGCTTGCTGGGAAGACAGTAATGAGTTTGCTCATTCCTGGATAGGATGGAGATAAGGGATGGAACTTGAAATTCAATCTCAAGACAATAGTGTGGAAATACAAGTGAGCTGTTTATCAGAAATATCATGTAATGTGGCAGGGTCTTCTGTCATAAGTGAGCATTTGAGGCTTGTTTTTTTAACGTGGTACTTTTTTTCTTATGTCAATGTTAATTTTTGGACAATATGTGGTCATCAAAGTTCTCTCAACACCAAAGTACCCACAGTCTATCACCCTTTTTCTGTGTGTTCTTTTCTCCTCCCTCATTTTGCTACCTTCTTCCCCTCCCCTTTGTATTTGCTTTTTAATAAAATGCTATGAAAAAAGGTCTGTATGAACAAAAACAGCTAGGGAGGGAGGAACCAGGGAAGGGATGAGCACAAACATTCAATATGATGGTACATGGATGATATGGCGGTGGGAGAAACCTGGGAATTACAATTATATATATATATATATATATATAAATAGGTAAACAATAAAAATTAAAAATAAATAAAATAGCAACTTCCATACCCGCAAAAAAGAAAAAAGGCCTGTAAGTTCCCTGAAAATGTTACAGTCATTTCCACTATGGTAAGGAGAGGTCTTGCTTGAGAGGGTTTCAGGTACAATAGTAATAGAGTATAGTAGAGTAAGTTGGATTCACTGGTAACCAATAAAAGAGAAATGACTCCCATGAACTGGATTGGTTTTTCACTAATCCAGACATTAGTCATTGTGGGTGATGGATCCATTGAGGCAGACTCCAGGACCAGGAAGCCTTTGACAGCTGGATAATTCATTCTGGACTCTGAAAAGCTTCGTACATGTAAACATTAATTGTTGATTTTTATCACTTATTTTCATCTACATTGGAGTAATCTGAGAGCTAATTACTTTTGGCAATGTTTCTAACATAGTTAAAATATTCAGTGACCCTCAAAATAAACTTTTCCCCCATTTCTTTGAAAAGCTATATACACATTTACTTAGTATTTTCCAAAACATTTATGCAACCACAAAGGTTTCCTAATATTCCTACACCTCAGATATAATTGTGATGCTGAGAACTTGAATTTCCATTTCTGTTTGTTTTCATTAATAATGTAAACCTCTTCTGAACATAAATTCCTTGAAATGAATTTAGATGATGAACCAGATAATTGTAACATCTAGAATAAAGAAGTGGTCTAATTGATTGGACTTCCCAAATATTTTTTTGTCTTTCATGTTCATTTTACACACAATAGAGACAAACATTTAAATGTTTTTCATTCAAATTTGACTTAGTGAAAATGAAGACAGACAATGGTCAAGTATTATAAGGCAAATGCAACTTTGGCAGTGTCCACACAGGTCAACTTGCTAAAAGGAACTATCTTCATAAGATCTAGTATATTTAACTAAATAAACCAGAATTAATTTTACTTTAAGTCTGTGGACTCCTTCTAAAGTTCCTTGAGGCCTGTACTTACTCAAGTACCTAGATTGTACTCTTGTCCCTTCCTGAAAGTGACTTTTCTAAAAGGTCAATCAAATCATGCCATTTCCCTAGTAATAGACTCTCTTTGTTTTTAGAATAAACTCAGACTACTTGTAAACCGGACCCTTTGAGAGGCAATCCCATCTCTCACCATCTTCCCTATTACTTCTTATGTTACATTCCTATTTGTAGGGCCAGTTTGCAGGCTTTTGATGCACCCACAGTGTTAGTCTTTGTTCATTCAAGGTGTTGTTCCATCCAAGGAAAATGTGCTCCCCACCCCACCCCAGCCCTTCCCTCAGCCTGGCTGGGGAATGCCCACACTTTCTTTACAGTTTTGTACAAACATCATTTCTGTCAGTCCAGGCAGAGCTGTCCTTGTCTTTTTATCACCATCACAATTTGACATCCTTCTCTGACCACATGACTTCTCTTAGGTTGGGTGCACACCTAAGAACTCCAAGAGGCCTAAGAACTTTGAAAGTAAAGTTTGATCGTGATGCTCATTTTTGTATCTCAGTGCTGGCAGAGTAGTAAGTCCTCCAAATGTATGTGTTGATGGAGTGATTGATTAGTTAAAAAGGAATTGCATTAGAAATGATATATTTTTACAATATGGCTGATGATTCCCTGTCAATTGCTATCAATATACATTCACTAGTCTTTCTATCCCTTCCATTTCATATATCACAGTAGCTTTCAGGGAATCACAGATAGCCCAGAGTTGGTGACCTGAAATTTATCATTTTCTCTAGTATTCACTCAGCTTTCTGGGTTTAACACCCTCATTTTTTGCCCATTAGTATTACATAAATAAGCAATCTGGAAGCATTGCTGGTGAGAGTTCAAACGATTTCAGCCAATTCTTTACTTGACCCCGAGACTTAGAAATCTCCATGGTCAAAGAGAATGGAACCACTTCAACTGGACTTTCTGGCACTGATTCATCAAGTAAGGGAGAATTTAGAATTCCTTTAGCATTCTCAATGCTTGAATCTGTGGAGAACAGCACACATATGTATACATGTTTTCTATATATGTAATGACATATGTATATATAATTAAAGAAAAGGAGCTTACATTTCAGAGACCAAAGACAAAAATTTCAGATTAAATGGATTTTTATGTTAAATATGCCCCAAACTGAACTTCTGATCTGCCTCAGCACCAAAATCCTTGCTACTTTTCCTATCTCAGTAATATCAGCAAAATCCTTGAGGTCATTCTTCATCTCTTATTCAGGACTTAACTCCCCTTCCCCCATCCTACAGCTATTATTACCCTTGCCCAAGCCACCACCACCTCACCTGGATCACTCCAACAGTCATTGACCAGGAGCTTTCTTAACTTCTGTGAAACATAACTGTGTTGATGCTGCTCCTTCTGCTTAAAATTTTCCAATGACTCGGCATCTCAGAGTGAAAATTAAATACCCTCCCATGAGCTATAAGCCCCACATCATCTGGCACCCTGAGACAGCTCTTCCCCATCTATCTGACTCACTCTGCTCCAACCACACCAGCTCCTCCTCCTTGACCCTTGAGTTTCTGGTCACAATGTTGCCTCAAACCCTTCCAAGTTTGCTCTTCTTCATGCTTTTGATTTCCTTCTCTACTGGAACAGATCTTTTATTTCTTTTAGATCTTTCCACAAAAAAAAGAAAAAGATCTCCACGAGACCGTTTCCTATCTTTTCTATTTAAATTTTACCTTCCAGTTGGTACTTGATACTTACCTTTCTTTCACCCTTTAGCAGTTGCTATTCAACATCCAGATTTATCCTGGCTTCTGTTACTACTGAATCCCCATCATTTAGAGCAATGCCTTGTAGATAAAATGTGCTCAATAAATATCTGTTTGAATGAATGTTGAATATTAGAAGTCACTACTTATAGGAACTGAAGCAATATAGCTTTTCTTTTGATTGAGATTCAGAATATGATTCAGCAGAAGATTCTGGACATTCAATTTAGTCTGTAGCAGGAAAAAGGGCAAAGAAAGCGATAATATTTCTTGATTACAATTTGTAATCTTGGGTGTTATGCACTTGTTTTTGTTCTCCTAGAAGTCTGTTAATCATATCCTTTGATTGGGTCAAAGGGTAAAAGGAGAAAGATAATTCAATGTAATGGAGCCAGTATCAAGCTCCATGTGTTTGTGTTTTAAGATCCAAATTACACCAGTGTGTGTGTGTGTATTTAGATTTCCTTGAAATGAAATGCCTATTCTCTTTTTAAATATGTAATTTTTACAAAAGAAAAAAATTAGCATTAGTGAATATAGCCACAGAATGTTCCTCAGGATAAACATTCCACGGCCAGGTGTTTCTACAGCAGCATATACTGAAAGGTAAACAGATTCCAGGAGCTGAAACAGGGACAGTGAGTGCATCCAGCTGCATGCCTAAACCCTGGTTTTGCCCTTCTTACACCAGTGGTGTGTTTAGCAAGGGTTTTTAGGATCCTGAAACCTAAGTTGGTTTGCTGCTTTTCCTCTAGACAGATTGTCAAGTAGCCAGAAAGGGCTAGGGCCACAGAGCTATCCTGACTTAGCAGGGGAAGGCTAGATATTTCCTCCACCCAGTTTTCCTGACTAGGGGTGGGTAACGAGAACCACAGTGCTACCCCTCCTCACTGATCATGCCGTTGCCACTTACACATGAAGGCCACTTCAGATTTACAAAAAGCTTTCAGTAACCAAGTGTGTACCGTGGACAGGTTTGTGGAATTCTCTAGATCTATTCCTGGACATTCTACATTGGTAAGAGATACTGTTTTCTTGTCTTCATAATTGATTTTTGAGTGTCACTTAAAATCAACTGCAAAATAAATGATTACAGTGGATATTTGGTTGTATGCTACTATTTTGGTCTGAAAGCACTCAGGTCTTGTCAAAAAGAACCAAAATCAACTTTCAATATTTGACATATATGTGCATGCACATGCCTATGTGCACGTGTGCCATGAAAATAAAGAAATGTATGAAAATCTGTTTCAGATCTGGATGTATAAATAGAGGGTAAATAAAAGTATAGATCAATCACTCAATCAATCTTTATCTAAATCTTACTGTCTTTAAAAGTAAATTAACAACACTACAGGATGTTAAATTTCCCAGTATCATTGTTATAGCTAGCATCAACTTTATCTTTAATGAATGCCTCATTTACTCAAATTACCTCCATTCTCCTAAAAAGAAGAGTAGGGATTTTAACATTTTATAGGAGAAAATTTAGAAAATTTTTATTTTGGAAAAAATGGCTTCTGAAACTCTGAGATTTTTGCTTCAGTATTTGAGGCCACTGTGGCTAGAGGAATATAGGTTGCTCCAATGTCAAGTCTCAATTAGGGATAAGGAAGCAGGTTTTACTACTAATGTTGAATTGGGCTGTCTAAATGTGGAACAGCTTGATGAATAGGAATATGTTCTCAACTTCTGAAAGCAGAGTGGTTAACAGATGACATACATCTTAAAGTGAAGAATAGTGCTCAGGTGCATATGCATCCAATTCTAAAATTCCAGTTTGAATAATATGAGAGCTACTGAAAAGCTTGATGCTTGTTTTGCTTTGTTTTGAATATTATGGATATCACTTTATCATGAAAATTTTGTAATTGCTATTTTGATTCCAAATGAAGACTTTGCCCTTTTTTTCTTTGTTAAGCTTTAACTACTATGTGGGTGACTATCTGATAATGAGTTCCTTTACTTTAGAGAAACTTTCCTGGGAAGTTCCTTGCCCATTTGCCAGGAATGCTCTAAAAGGAATTCTTAGCTGGTAAGAGGTAAAAAAGAAATGAGTTGGTATTGATCAAGCACTTGATATACATCACTCATTTAAACTGTCTTGCATGTATGTATTGTCATTGTCCTTCCACATTGGAAGAAACAGCAGCTAGGTGATGCAGAATTCCTATAGGCCATATAGCCTCTAGATTGTACAATGGAGATTCCATCCAGGTCTACCCCTATTTGACTTCATCTCCTCTTACCATGCACCAGGATACAAGCTGTCCACAGGGGTCTGTTTAGACCATCACCACTAAACTGATGAATCACAAAACCAGTTCATTCGATGATTCTTTCTTTGTCACTCTTCAGTCAGTAGATGTTTTTATTTCTTTTTTTTAGAAGAATGTAGTTTAATATTTATTTAGTATGAAAGGTTTGTGCCCAGTTCAACAAATACAATTTTTACAAATCTGTTTCAAAAATGTGATGTGTGTTTATTTGGGTTTCATACTTTTAATTACTTCATCCATCAGCTTTTTTACTTCTTTATGTCTTGTAACTGCTTGGCTCATACAGTCTTGAAGTTAAGCTCCAGTTAGCCCACTTCCACCTGGTTTGTGAATACAACACAGCTTGCCTTCCTCATCCATTACGACTGTTAAGGTTCCAGTTGTTCCTCCTCTCCAGTGGGGTCAACTATGAACAGAATATCATCAAATACAGCAAGTGAAGTTGCAAGTGGATGAGTTCTAATATTCAAGTAACTTTTCTTCCTCAAATTAACTTCTGCAAAAGCAGTTTCTTCATGTATGCTAACTTCGGGTAACTGTACATTTTTCAAAGCTGCTAACAAGGCAAATGTACAAGCATCCAAAATATTTCCATCATAGTCAAGGCAAATAAGATCACAGTGTAGAACCCAACCAACCTTTCCTGGGGAAAAGCATAAGTCCTCTTTCTGAATTTTCTGTGAATTTTCGATGACATCTGCAATGAACTAGCTAGCCACTTGGGCCTCTTCCCCAGGAGGTCGTGACCGAAATCTCAATGAACACAGAGGTGGTAGAGTCACTTTAGGAACAACATATCCCTTATCAGGGGTATCCATTGGTGGTGTTGCAAATTCCACTTTAATTCCACAAATTACTGTAGTGTTTCCCAGCTTCACTAAAGCAGAACCATCCGCAGTACTAATTGAACCTTAGTTCAATTAGTTGTCGTTCTGAAATCACCAATGTCGTTCTCTTCCATCAGCATGGCAATTCTCTTTCAGAATTCTCCTGTAGCACTCCAAAGGTTCCACAGTTTTGAACCCAGCCACCATCTTCCCACACAAAACCTGCCAGATGTTTTTATTTCATTTGCAAAACTGTATGGCTTTTTTGGGGGTCTTGTAGAAAAAGCTTAAAGGCATCCCTTAGGCTCAGTAGGCAATGAAATACATTATTTTGTGGGGACCATATCAGTAAACTTCACCTAGTTTGCTAGGCAACTTTGCTCTTTTTACACAAGAGCATACAGAAACTAGCATGTGACATATGTGTTGAGGGGAAGGACACACGGTGAATGTGGGAGAATACACAGAAAGAGGCTGGCTCTATAACAAAATGGTCGCAGGAGATATGATTACATTCTTATAGTCAGAAATTATTCAACTTAGAAAAGAACTTAGAGAAAAGTTTTGTGCTGCTTTGTCCTGTTTCTGATGAGTGAACTCTGCCAGAGAGTGAGTTCAGCTGCCCACTGCCACACTCTAACCAATGATGGCCCAGCAGGCACACCTACCTAATGATTCCTTTTCTGGAATTCTCTCCATCTCCAAATAAGCCACCCCAACATTGGGTGATACCTGAAAAGAGAAAATGAAGACCTGACAGAAAGTCCCAATATCAAAATAAGCATAAAATCATTTAAGTTAGGCACATCACTGACCTTGTAAGGGATTTACAATTTTAGGTGAGTCTGCTTTCAGGGAAAGAGAGACTCTTACTGGTGAAGAAGCAAACACCACCAAACTACTATATCTGTTTTGGTAGAAAAGGTTGCAAAATAAATATCTGCATGCTTGGGCTTTGCTTTTTTGGGGGATTCTGTCCTACTGGCATTCTCAGTGAATAAAGAGTTCCTAATAGATCATCAGGTTTCACCAATGCTTTTCCTTCTCCACAGAGAAGCATAATTATAAACCAAATAATTAATTTATCCCTCAAAGAGCAAATATAAAATGTGGTTCTCAAGAGGGGAAAAGCATTTGCTTCACCTTCCATAGCATTCTGGGCCAACATCCTCTCTACATTACTCTTTAAAAGTTAGAGACAGTTAAAGATGACACACACTTTTTTCCAATTAACTGAGAATCTGTTTTTAGGGCTCCCCACCCTCCCTCTGCTCAGCTCAAATCCCATGCACCACTCTCCATTTTACATGGGTATTAGATGGAGTTCTTAAAAACACAAAGATTGCCTTAAGAACTACTGTTCCTTATCTTTGGAGACCCCTGAAAAGTACAGCAAATTGCATGTAACTTTCTTTCCATGGAATCAAGGTTATCTGACAGTAGTGTACATGTTCAGTCTATATACTCCTGGACTACAGGTCTGGCTACTACCTCCCAGGGAATACTGACTCGTGTTTCATGAAGTAAAGTTGACTTGGTGTGTTGCCCTGTAGCTGTCTAGTTGCTGCTTTGCATAGATGAAGTCCTAGTTCTAGACCACAGTTTCTGAGTTCTCAGGAAAATCTGACTGAATTGAAAACTGATAAAATGTGCCCTCTTTCAGATGGAACTTAAACTGCAGTAACCATAATGAATCGAATTCACACATTACAAAACTCCAATATCCTTCAAGTCTGACTCTAGTCAGTTATCTAACATCTAGGTTGTTATCAGAGTTCTGGCCCAAAAGGCATCTGCCAGATTAGTCTAAGTAATGGATTGTACGGGCTCAAGAATCCAAGGATGAGCAGTTCATTTCGATATTTTAAACATATGCATTCCATTTAGGACTTGGTGCTTGAGAATTGTTTTGACTCCTGTGCAGAAAGAACATGAAACTAACATACTTCTCTCAGCTGTATAAATATCATTTGGCAAAATACATTAACTGGCATGCCAATAATCAGAACACAGCTTTTCATCTCCACCATAGCTTCAGCTAGGCTGTATGTCTATATTTGCCCTCCTTTCGGGGCCTGTTTGCTTCCTTGTAGCCAATTTAATGCTAAGATGCAGTGCCATTAGAGGTATAGAGGGATCTGGCAAGAGGACTCCAAGAGATCTACCACCATAATGCCAGTGATGCTGAGATGAAGAGTGTCTTTTGCTTGCTGTAGACACTAGTGCATCTCCCAAGAATTTTGACCAAAATTAAAGAATTATACTTGAAATTATACCCTTGTGGATTCCAAATTAAGTCCTCTTTTCCAATTCTTCCTTCCTTGACTGATTCTCACCTGGGCCAGATAGCCTTCCATCTGTGAACTGAGAAGGATTCTACTCCCCAAGTCTCCTCAAAACACAGATGAGGTCCACACTGAATTTCAATCAGTACCCAGTCAAGAAGTTATCAAAAATTCTTGCTCATGATACTCTTAGTAGTTCAATAAGTTTTTTACCAATGTGAAAATGCAGCTTCTTTCATTAAGTAGAAAAGTCTAGACTAGTAGACCTACTAAGAGTGGTAGACTTCTCAGAGTTCATCATATCACTGTGTTAGCATACTTTGTAACTTCCCTGTAGGTTTGCAGTGACACTGTGGGGCTTTTCACAACATTGGTTGGTGGTGTACTGTACACAAGGAAACTTTGAAAAATTTATCGTTGCTCTTAGATGCTGTAATCAATCTAGGAGATAAAATAAAAAAAATACAATAGATGTGATACAGCAAAGCCAGATGGTAGGCTATATTAAAATAGTATTTTTTTTAAATTAGGATGCTTAATTGCATAAAACTGAATCTACTCCACCTACTTTGAGAAGAAAAGTGTTTGCTAAAGAGTATTATGTTGCTTACAGGAGATCTAGAAAGGGCAAGGGAACAAAGCTGGGTGCTACATAGCTAGGATAAATGGTCAACCATACTGCAAAACTATTTAGTGAAAATCTTGTTACTATGACGTTCGGTACTCTATTCAGCACCTGGAATTCCTGAGACCATGGACATCTGTACATGACTGCCTTAGAAGAAGTGAAATGTCTCCCTGAGTTTAGCAGTTACTTCATGATGACCTCACCTTGGCCCCTTCTGGCTTCCAGACCTTTACTTGGGGGAAACGTCAATCAGAGGTGGAAACCTCAGTGAGAAAGAATCTGGAATTAGTGACTTTAGTTCCCTAGCTTCTAAAAGGCAGTTCAAAGAAGACTGGAATAAATGTCATGTGATTCGATTTGCCATACCTGCCACAGGTACAAAGTAAGCAATGGTTGTCAAGAAGAAGTAAGAGGTTGGCTTTGGTTGTGAAACAATAGGATTCAATTTTTTTTCATTGTGAACAATGGAAAGATTGAAGAGTTGAGGTTAATGTTACCTCAATAGAAATATAGATGTCCAATAACAGCGGAGATCATAAGACAAAGGTGCAAAGTTTCAGAGGCAGCAAAGCAGGTGAAAAGACTGAGAAAATAGTGTTTTGGAGCATAGTTTCATAAACATGAAGGAGAGCTAAGGTTGGGAACTTGGGGTATATCATTGCAGTGACGGTCCCATATTAGATAGAGTCTTCAAGTACAACTGATGCGTTCCTGAAAGTTTCTGACTAAAAGCTGAAGGGAAGGTTAGAAGTAGAAATGGCAAAAGCACTAGGGTGTCTTCTCTATCTATGCTTGCTCCCTTACTGACATCATCTACCACAATGCTTTACAGGTGTCTACATGCTAAAGACCCCTGAACTCATATATCTGCTTACTTCTCATTGTAAAAAAATATAAAGGCATGTCATTTTCAACATGTCCCAAATGGAACTTTTGGGCTACCTATACTTGCAATCTTTGCATTTTAGTAGATTCAAATTTTCAATTCTCAGGTTAAAAATCATAGTGCTACCCCTCACTCCCCTCTTCTTCCCATATGGCATACTGGCTTTTAGAAAAGTCCACTCTTTAAAAGACAACCAGATTCTGATCTTTCTCATCATCTCCTCCACTGTCACTCATTTTAAGCCACTATCACCTCTCCCTTGGATTATTGCAGTGGCTCCTGTCTAACATTTCAGCTTCTAAACATTCTCCACCCAGCAGAGGGTTTTGACTAATCTGAGTCAGACCATATCACCCCTATGCTCAAAACCCTTTAGCGGTTTCTCATCTTCAGAGTAAAAACCAACCAGTTTACAAAGTTTGACCTCACCCCACAGAGCAGGGTTCCAGCTACTTCCCTCCTCTGTTTTCCCCCTTGCTCACTGTGTTCCTGCCTTAGACATCCTTGGTTTCCCTCAAATATCTTAAATACAACCCTGTCTCAGATGCTCAACTAAGAGATAAATAAATAGAGGGTGAGGATAACAGCCTCCACTCTTTACAGCTTGGTATCCTTTAAACAGCTTTCTTCCCATAGCCGGTAGCCGCCCCGCTCACTTTTCCTCAAGTATCAGCTCAAACACCATCATCTTCCCTGCTCTTCCCGGGCGCTGCCTGAGGAGGTGGCAGCCATCTCTCACTGGGCATCACAGCTGCCCTCAGACTGCTCAGAAAGCCCAAGATGTTCAAAGAGAGGAACAAGAAGTACATCCGGCACCAGTCATAGCATTCTGTTAAAATTAAACATTCAGGGGAAGCCCAGAGGCACTGATAACAGTGTGCAAAAGGCTCAAGGGACAGAATCTAATACCCAATACTGTATGGAAGCAGCGAGAAAACAAAGTACACGCTACCAAGGGCTCCCCCGGGTCAATGGCGCACGTCAAAGAGCACGAAGTGCTGCTGATGTGCAACAACCCTTACATAATTGTTCACAGTGCTTCCTTCAAAAACCGCAGACGGTGCAGCCGGCCTCCCAGTCACCAGTCCCAATGCTCGGCTGTGCAGTGCAGGGAAGGAATGGCCGGCCCCTGTGTTGTGTTGAAAAAACCAAGAAACGGCAAAAAGAAGAGTAGAATCCGCTCAAATACCACATTATAAGATAGGATGCCTGTAACTGCTGAGCGCAAAATAACACGGACCTACCTATCTTCGTTGTTGTAATTTATCTCATCTTTCCACTATTTCTATTTAAATTGTTGGTCTTGGCTATGAGCTAATATAATGCTTAGCATTTAATAAATTTTAAATAAAGTATTTGTTGGGTGAATATTCATTAAGGGCAGGTTCATAATGAGGACACGTGTAAAATAAATATACAATGAAGTGGTAGATGACTGTCTTTTAACTCCCATATCTCTAGGTCCTTAACACTCAATTCGTGACATGGACACACACACACAAAAAAGTAAGGAAATCTTGAAAAATATGACTAGCATCTGAAGCAGAGAATTCACTCACCCACACTAGAAATACAACAGCATGGTGTGGAGCCCACACAGGTGGCAACTGAGAACTCCACACATTGTCGTTATTTTAAAAATGAGAACTATTAGGTTTAACTGGATAAAGTTACTTCACTGATTACAAGTGAATCTCCAAAATGACAAATGAAAACTCCAAAAGTATCTGAGAATCTCCCAAGTTCTTTGCCTTTTCCCATCACATCAGGCACATGAACACTAATTAAAATGCTATGTAAAGAATGGAGCATATTGCCCACTTCCTTTTGTCTGTTTCTCTTAGTGGAGCAGCTGTATCAAAGTTAACAGAAACGTTTAGGTTGATCCAGCTGCAGAATTCAAGAGAAAAATGATTTGGGATTTATGTGGGTGCTTGGTTTGGAAGTACCTTCTATGTGAGAGCGCCTGTAAGCAGCTGAGTGTTTGGGCTAATGGTGGTTCATAACATAAATTTGTTCATTGATTGAAGGATACATTCTGCTGTATCTGGTGGGGAGTAACCTAATGGTGAATGAACATGAATGTAGATGTTGAGGGAGATTCTTTGTCAACAGGTGCAACCCTGCTGTGTTGTGTTTAAATGCTTTGTGAGCATTATTTGAGATTGGGTGTCACTTGGTGGAAGCAGAGGAGATGATTTTCTTGCTGCAGTGATCTAAGTTACATAGCAAGGGTCCTTCTGATGGATATTAAGGAAGATATTTTATAATAGGTTTCACAGAGTTTTGTAGCTTCTCACCCCCTGAGTGAACAGGGGTTTGTTTGTTTTTTTCTTGCCAGCTCTGTAGACACAAGCCCAGATATAGCAAACTTAATATTATAAGGTCATTGAAGTTTAAAGCTTGAAACAGAAAAATTTCTGGGAAAAGTAAGATTGTTCATTTCCAATTACTTTTGGGAAGAAAACAGGACAGATTTTTGTCATTTGTAAAATGGAAGAGTAAGAGTTGGCAACTGTCTGGAAAGTATAATTAGGAAGGTTTAATTGTTCCCATCAATTAACAGTCCAAATCTTAGCATATCTCCTCCAAAAGGAAGAAGATATAACAGATCATTGATTTGCATAGAATCATTTGTGAGATACACTAGCAACACAAGGTTGGCATTGAGGAATGCCCTTTTTCCTCTGGATCTGTGTATATCAAGGGACTGGATGAGTCCAGGCAATTAGCAGCACACCTGAAATTTTCTACTTACCTCAGTTACCAGGACCTGCAGGTGAAAGGTTTCTGAACCTAGATTATAACGATAATTTGGAAATCTCTGTTAATTTTGCAGGGGTAAAAATAACCAATCTTGGAATGTGTTTGTACTCCTTGCTGAAAAAGTTGTACTTTAAACACCTAAACTTTTTCAAAACAAAGATGCTCATACCTCACACCTGGAGATTCTGATTCAGTAGATTTGCTTAAGACTAGAAATCTAAGTTTCATAATTTTGATTTTCAGCCCACCTTGGGAAACACAAAACATTGTCTTTTCCTGGGTGTGGCATGTGGTGGGTTGTTTAAACAAACGCAACTTTGCGTTTGTTTTCTTACTATTTTCCTTGCAGAGCTGAGAGCTAAACAGCTCATTCTTTGAAAGGTCCATTTGACTAGATTTCTGTATCTTAATTGCATCTCTGAAACTTACACTGGAAATGTTAACCTGGCACTATGAAAATTTGATGTGGAGCGTCTCTGGCAGTTTCATTTTATCATGCTTCTAGTCTAGAGAGAGAACACATCACTGCCTTGTGTTTTTTTTTTTTCAACTTTTAAAAATTTGTGCCTGCATTTCCTTGTTTTTCCCCTCTTATAAGCTGAATATTCTGTTCTAATTCTAGAATAGAATGAACATGTCTCCCATGGAAAATAAATAATACATGCATGCATGCATGCAGCAAGCATACACTATATGTCCCTTGAGGAAATTTTGAGTGGGATTTCAGATTTACTCCAAAACAACTCTCTTTACTCAGCAAAGAGCACATTCAACCTTTTCATGACAGAATTTAGTATTCTTTTCAAAGCTACATATCAAAAACCCACACACAATGGAAACATTCCCTCTCACTGGGGCATCAAAGACAACAGAACTTGCATACAGACTTTCTGAAATGAAGTCTTTTCATTGCAGCCTCAGATATGCTCTCTGGGGATCATTGACTTAAAACCATGAAGAAGAGGGTGAGGGGCCATCATACCATTTCCATTAAAAGCAGTTGTTGAAGGCCATTTTCCCATTTTTTTCTCTTCTTCCATATTCCCAGTAAAGCTTGCATTCCAATAAAATGAGGCTCCCTGCAATAGGCCAGACAACTCTGTTCTTCCCCCTAATGCCAGTTGCTTTTCAAGTGGGTGGTGGGATAACTAAGAACATTTGTTACTGGAGCAGAGTCTCTTCAAAACCCCTAAACTTTTCTTTATGTGGGGACAGTTTTTTTCTCTATTTAATTTAATTTAGCTTCTTTGGGGAGAAGGCCAGTGGTCAGTTAAAAGTTACAATCCATCTAAATAACCAAAGTGAAATAGGAGTAGACTTTTCCATTTAACATGAGAGTTCTGTCTGATTGACCTTATCCTGTGTACTAGGAAATGCATAAAGCTGTATAGTGACTTATAAGTAAATATTTGTATTTACTGTATTGTTTGCCTTTGGTACAATTGTACAACGCAGTGGTAGGCAGACTTCTAAGATGGGTCCCAATGATGTCTGCTTCCTAGCACTCATACCCTTGTGTAATCCCCTTCCTTTGTGTGAGAGCTGGACCAAAAGGCTTACATCTGAATAGAACTTTACAAGTTGGTTACAAAGAACTGTGACTTCCACTTTGCTAGCACTATTTTATGGGCATATTTTATTGTCATGTGTGAGGTACTCTATCAACAAGTCTCTGGCACAAAGAAAGAAGGGAGGCCTATAGCCAACAGCCTGTAAGGAAATGCATGAATCCTGACTACAACACCAGGAGTGAGGTAGGAAGCAGATCTTTGCTGGTAGAACCTTCAGATGACTACAACTTTATGAAAGATGGGGAGCAAGGAGACTCAGTTAAGTTGTGCCTAGATTTTTGACTCAGAAATTGTGAGATAATTTGTTACAGAGGAATAGTTAAGTTAATACACATACATTATTTTTGTAAATATTATCTTTGAACATAGACATACAGATGGGTATCCAAATCAAAAGAGCACAGTTGACTTTATGAATTTTTATAAAGTGAATGCACGTATAATTACCATTCAAATAAAACAAATTAGAACTTTGCTAGTCTCCCAGAGGCCTCTTTGTATCTCTCAAATCATTAACTCTCTTTCTAAGATAATCATTATTTTGATGTCTATCATTATAGACTAATTTGCCTGTTCTTAGGCTTTTTGTATTTGGAATCAAGCCATATATACACTTTCATGGCTGCCTTTTCTTCTCTAATCATTGTTTTTGATAGTCTTCCTTGTCGACTGAGGTAGCAGTATTTCATTTCCATTTTGCTATATACCACATGTTTTAATTCATCTAATATAAATGGGTGGTTGGTTCCTACTTTTAATTTTTTTCTTTTTTCACCATTTCTTAGAAGTAATGCCGCTATGAGTGATTCTTTTAATTCATACATTTAATGGTCCTTTTAATTCATACATTAATGGTCCTTTTAATTCATACATTTTGCCTTTCTCTTGAGAATGGAATTTATATGTCAGTGGCTATGGGTATTTGTGTGTTGTGCCCTAGTAGATTAAACCTAATTGTTTTCCAAAGTGGATGTACTAATTAGATCCCTATCAATAGCATGTGAGAGAAGTATCCACCCCTCATTCTCAGTCACACATGGTATTGTTAGATGTTTTTCATTTTAGCTGATCTTGAGGCTACGCAGTAGAATCTCATTGCAACTTTGTTTTTATTCTAAAAATTAATTAATAGCATTAATCACCTTTTCATAAGTTTATTGACATTTGTATTTTTCTTTCATAAAATATCAAGTTACAGTTATCCTTTGAGTAAAATTTTTTATCCTCTCTAGTGTAATATTAAGATAGATTTTAAGACTATGAATATTCAATTTGCTGAGCACCATTTGTTGAAATGTCTTACTCTGACTTCGCTGCCGATGTGTTGTATGAGCTTCCTAGGGTTGTCCTAACAAAGTGCCATCACTGTGCAACTTAAAGCAACGGAAATCTGTTGTTTCTGTTCTGGAGGCTGGAAGTCCAAAATTGAGTTGTCAGCAGGGCCAGGTTGCCTCTGAAAAGCGTTACAGAGAAGCCCTCCCTGCCGACTCTAGCTTCTGGTAATGGCTGGCAGTATTTCACATTCCTCAGCTTGCAGCTGCAGCACTTCAATCTCTGCCTGTGTTATCATCTGGTTTTCTCCCCCCATATGGCCAGATCTGTGCCAAAGTGTCCCCATAATTACAAGGACATCAGTAATTCTGGATTAAAGGCCCATCTATTCCTGCAAGGAATTTCTTGTTTTTAACTGATAGCATTTGCAATCGCTCCCGTCCCAAATCAAGTCGTACTCTGAGATCCCAGGAGCTGAGGCTTCTGTATTGTGCAGGACACAATTTAAATTCTAATAGCCATTCTTGTTATAAATCAAGTGACAATATATATATATGGTCCTATCTTTGGATTTTCTATTTTATTCCTGGGATTTCCATGTTTTTCTTTTTCCCTTTAGTCTATTTGTATAGTCATATGTTATCCCTACACTGTCTAAATTACCATATCTTTAGATAAATTTCATATCCCAATAATGTAAGTATTACAACCTCATTATTACTACTTGTTCATAATCATAGCTTGAATTTCCTTTGTAGAATAACTTTCTTTTTAACCTGAGGAATTCCCATTACTATATTTTTGATCAAGTATGCTAGTAATAAATGTTTTCATTTTCCCTTCAATTTTGATGAATACTTTTTTCCAAGTACAGAATTCCATTTTAAAGACACAATTCCATTTTGTTGGTGTCTATGAAAAGTGAGATCAATATTTTATTGTTCCCGTAGAGGTAATATGTCTCTTTGTCTGCTTATTGGAGTTTCTGTCTTCGATTTTTATGCAATTTTACTCAGATAGCTAGGTGTAAATTTCTTAATCATTACTTTTCTTGAATGTCTGAGTTTTATAAGGAGATTTTATACCTTTCATCACTTTTGAAAATTTAATGAAATTTAAGAAATAAATTATGCAATATTTGATGAATTTCCAAGTATTAATTTTGCCTTATCTTTCTCCCCCTCAATTGGGGAGTCCACATATATGTATATTAGATTTTTTTTCTCTATTCCATCTGTCTTTAATACTTTTCTGTATGTTTTATCCTTCTTTCTTTTTAGTCTTTGTTTTTCATATTATAATAACTGTAGCTGAAAAGAAAAAATTCTCTCTTCTGTTCTATCTAATCTTCTATTAAGTCCTTCTAGTAGGCTATTAGTTTTTGTGATTTTATTGTTCAGTGGTAGAATTTCCATTTTGGTCTTTAACTATATTGCAGACTCTACACCATGTGCTTTATATTCATTATTTAATTTGAATCCTCATGAATACTCAATGATGAACTTATTGTTGCTGGCTGTCCTCTCAGAGGAAGAAAATAGACTCAGCAAGAAATGAAAATATCAATTTTCACACTGCGAGTAGTTGATGATACTGGAATTCAAATCTGGGAAGTCTGACTCAAAGAGTTTTCATAGCTACAAATTTCTTTGCTCCTAGGAAGTGTGTAGCTACACAGAAATATCAGTTAACATTTCCACAGGGTTTTTTGTATGCCTGACATGGTTCCAAGCACTTTCCATAGAAAATAGCATGGCAGATCCTCACAATGACCTTGAGGTGAATACTATTACTGTTGCCATTACACAGTTGAGAACATTGAGATTCAGAGAAGCTAAAGCATCTTTCAGGTTTCATGACTGCTAAGAACAAGTAAGGGGTCTAAATAAGTAAGTATTTCCTGAAAGTCCATGCTTTCAATGACTACACCAAACTGCCTCCCAACAAAATCAGAGTCAAGATATAGTATAGGGAAGTGAGAGAATGGGATCTTGAGTCTCATCGCTGAGAAGAGTAAAGTCCATAGAAACAGAGTCCAGAGAGAAAGGTTCTTTGGAAGAGTAGGGTGATTAAAAAATTATGAACAGGGGTGAACGGTCATACCACCCCGAACTTGTCTGATCTCTTCTGCTATGGATAGGAAAGGGAAAAAAAGGATGCAGTTGATAAGATTCATTACATAAATTAGGAGTAGAAACATGCTGCATATAGCTTGGGTGAGAGGATTCTCTGGAATGTGGTTTGCACAATCGTAATGTGGGGACACAGCTGTCAGCAACAAGTAAGAAGAAGCAGAGTCTGGGTCCTGGCAAAACTTTAAGGTCAGGAGGTTCTGACCACTATGGCGGCAGGGAAGACTAGCTGATAATTGCTAGGTTTGAAAGATCACTATCAAGGCATACATGGTCAGGAAGGTCCAGAGTGAGTCCCAGCGAAGCGGTGGGAATCTGAAAACTGGAACTGAGTAAGTAGGGGTAAACTGTGTTAACTCTGAGCTGTAATTACTAAACCACTTCCCAAGCTTTCTCAAAACACACAGATATATATTTAATAAATGTGTTGTGGAATTTACAAAAGGCATTTTGTTTCTAATAAGTGACATTAAGCAAAGTATTCCTGTCAGCAAACAGGACTGCCATTTTTATTCCTGTGTTGCTGCACGTAAATAAATCACTCCTTTTATGTAACCCAGTTTGAGATTCCTGTAAACACTGGGGAGAAGAAGCTTGTTTTTGAGTTTTCTTGAGACAAACCACATGAAGAACCCAGGCACCAGAATGGCATCTGGACCCCTCCCCCAACATGGAAATGCAGAACTGAAAATGACTTGTAGTAAAAAAAATTAATAAAGGAAATCATCTTTGTCAATTAGCCCTCTTCAAAAAGGCAGAGTAGAAAGCACCCTACTTCTCTTTGGTAAACAACCCAACATTTAGTATAGTTTATAGTTAGAAATGCCCAAATCTAAATCCCTCTGTTAAAATTGAAGTCTTTTCCTCTGTTCTCAAGGGAAACAAAGAACATGAAACCAGATTGCAAGTTCAATAGGCTCCTGCTTTAATTTTACTTATAAACTCCTCCTTTGCAATTCACAGCAGAGATTTTAGCTATTTACTTGTACATATATTTATTTGTTTCCTATATCTCTCTTCTTCACACTGTCCCCACGTTTTATGGTCTAGAGCCCCAAGGGTAAGAAGACTGCCTCTTTTATTCATCATTGAAAATCCTATGCATAGGATATATGAAATATATATGCATATATGAAAATGTATGCCTAGTCCCTAAGGAGTTATCAATAATATTTGAAAAAAATGAGAGAGAAGGTAAACTTTATCATTTTGAATCTATCCTAGATTTTTGTTTAACGCCAATGCATACAGTGGGCATTTAATTTGTGTTTGCCACTGTCATTGGATGTAGTCAGTAAGTTAACTACTCTTAAACTGACCTTCTTCCTTCCGTGTCTAGGGATTGCTCAAAGGAATACCCCAATTTTTCTTTCCTAGGCTAGTGAGGTTTCTACTTAGTCTTAATTTTTCTTTTATCAGTCAAATCCACACAGTTATTGACTGTTGGATCTTTAAGATCTTTAAAAACATCATATTCTAGTCTAGAATGAATGTGTAATAAGGATTAGAGTTGGTGACATAGTATGAACTCATGGTTAACTTAACATAGATACTGAGGGAGCCATATGAAAATAATTGCAGATGTGTGTGCAACCATAGGTTAGTGTGTGTGTATTTGTGTGTATGTGTGTATATAGATAGGTTCTGGAAATGCATATATATCTCCTAAGAAGAGATGTAAGAATTATATCTTAGTATCAATGATCAAAGCCCTTACCATAAACTTAGTTTCTAATATTATTGTCTGGAAAAATTAATCTATGGTCTTTTGGAGAAATAACTGGTCCTAGGAGTGAGTTAAGAAATATACAAGATAACCAGGGTCATCTCTCAGTGCCCCCCAAATAAGATACTGACCAAATGAAATGGTGTGGGTATGTCAAAAAGATATGAATCAACTGAAGTAGTTTTTAAGGAGAGTACCACTTGTGGCTCAAAATAAATAGCATTGAATTATAACACAAAATATAAAATAACTATAGCTGTAGTCTATATACATGGTTTAATTAATTAGTTAATTAGGGAAGTTGGGAGAAGACAAATCTATACAGACTTCAAATAATTTCCATAGACTTCAAATAATTTCTACTCTCAAGAAGATGGAGCATACCAGCCCCATATAGGTTGGACTATGCTTACTGACTAGCTTTTAAAGAGTGCAGTGAAGAGAAATATGGTAAACATGAGCTTAACCACATCATTAAGATGAGTAGCAAGAGAGACAAGTCATGTTGATGGCACATATTCTTTTTTAAAAAATTTATTTATATGTAAATTTCACATCTTTGCAATCCCAGGGGTTTGCCCCCTCCTCCCTTCCCCCCCCTTCCCTCCCTCCTGTCCATTGTTGTGTGCTTCAGTTTGGTGCTCAGCCTGTTTTGTCTTTTCCTCATGGCTTTTATTTACTTTTTTTTCATTATGTCCCATATATTCTTAATGCAGTGTCGTGAGAATGACATCTTACCTCTGTGATCTTTTTCCCCAAAACCTCCAGCCCTGGTCTAATAATGAGGAAAAACACCAGAGAAATCCAAATTTAGGAGTTTTCTACAAAATTCATGACTTGTATTCCTCCAATTGTCGAGGTCATCACAAACAAGGAAAATTTGAGAATTGTCACTGTCCAGAGAAACTGAAAGGAATATAATGGTGAAAGATAATGTGTCCTAAATGGGATCCTAGAAGAGAAAACTAATAAAATACAAATAAATAATGGACCAGAGATAATACTTTTAGCTATATTGTTTCATTAGTTGTGACACATATACCATAGTAAGGTATGGTAAGGTAAGGTATTAGTAACAGAAATAAGCAGGTATGAGGAACACAGAAATTCTCTGTAATACTTTTGCTTCTTTTCTGTAATTTTAATTTTAAAATTAAAAATTTTTATTATAAAATATAAATAAACAAATAACATGCTTGCCATGTCTTCTCTCACTTGAAATGATTAGTGATGGAGGCCAGGGTAGGTTTAGGTCTGTTCTCATGCCTTTATCTCTGCTTTCTCTGCTATAGCTTGCATGACTCACATTAAATGAATGGGTGACTTGAACCCAGAAACATGCCTTTGACCACACAGACAGGAAGTTATGGTTGGTCATGATTCTCATACTGTTTCTTCCTCAAATTTAAAGCACATAGCAACTTTATGAGCAAAGATGTTCTGTCCTTGTTTTCTGACTGAGGTTTCTTATAAAATGATATGGCTGAATGAAGATTAACACGAAAAGGGACATTCTTTGATTCATGCCAAAGTATTTGTTCATCAACTATTTTACTGTAAACCTAGAGGAGCTCAATTTAGTAATGTGTATTCAGGGAACATAGTCATGATGAAAGCTCCCAGTAACTGAAATACACATGCATTAAGCAGTTCTGTGAATCAGATATAAAATTCTATTGCATCAAGCCACTGATGATTTGAGTTTCTGCCTAAGGGAGAAGTTTCTCTCTCTCCATTTTCTTCTTCCTCCTGACCTTTTCATTTTGTAGTTACAACTATACTTAACCTAACTAATTTGGATATGTAAACATAGAGATGCCTCTTACACAGTAGAAGTGGATGTATCATGTTGATATTTAGAAACAAGGTTGGATCATTAATGAATAGTCATTGGATTACAGAACTGAATTAAATTTTGCTCAAAGTTTCATAACCAGATTATAAAATCACATCTTTTGACTATACTATGAGGGTTCTATTTATTTCATTGATAGCATAATTGACAGAATGTTACTTCAGAAAATGTGAAAGATCTATTTTGAACTCTAAAAAAAAATCATATGACAAAACCCACAGGCTTTATCAGAGCCCATAATATTATAAATCCATGACTTGGCATAAACTGATCAAAATACTCACTATAAACAATCCTCAATTGGTGTCTTGATGGGTGTTCTGTGGTGAGGGGGTGGGGCTCTGACTGGATTTTATTCCTCTTAACATATTTACTTATGTCTTAGATGGAGGTATAGAGGATAAACTCATCACTTATACAGGTGTGTGATTCAATTAAGTATAAGGGATTAAAATACTATTGTAACTCATTGGGTAGCAGGATTAGAATATAATATTATTTAATTATAGCAGCAGTCTGAATCTAGCACAACAAAACTGCAGGATACCAAAAGACAAACGCTCAAATATTGGAGTGTGGAGACATGTGTGAAAAACAACTAAGGGACTTTAGGCACAGTTATTTCAAAATGAATAGAATGAAAAGTAGTTACTGTAAAAGTTATGTCAATTTAATGTGCTTCTCAAGAGAAGTACAATATGCTCATCCAGGAAAAATAACTGGATGTTATTGAATGTTACATATTAATCATTACATGTTTCATATATGCAGAATAATAAATAATCTGTGCACAGTAAATGGTACGGCATTTGTGAAACTTATGAATTTTTTTTAATGTATAAGTGTCTGCTCACTGGGCTGTTAACACAAAGCTCTTGTGAGTAATTTAACAGAGATAAAAACTACTGCTCTCCAAATCTTGGTTGGATCTTAAACCAGTACTTGATAAAGTTTCCTGTGGTCTTTAGCAAACAGAGAAAAATACAGACCACATCGTGTTTTTCATTAAGCTGAATTTATTGGGTTTAAATGATCATCCCTTAGTCTAAGATTGTTTCTTTTTAAAATATCAGTGTTAACTCTTCTGTCATTTTTTTAATGCAGATTGACAGATAGTGTTTCCAAATATGGCCACAATCATACTTCCCATCCCACATGACCTTTTGCAATGTAACTTTGTCACTTTCCCATCAAAAGATGAAATCTATTTTCCACCTCCTTGAATCTGCCTCACCCTATAACCTGCATTCAAGAACAGAATATTACAGAAATGATACTAACTTTTAAGGCTGGATTCTAAGATATCTCAACTTACCCTAGGATTTCATAGAATGTATTTTCTTGACTCCAACCATCATCTGGTAATGAAGCTCAAGTAGCCATATAGTGAAATCCTTTTGGAGAAGACTCCTGCTATTGCCAAACTGACATGTAAGTTAGGCTCATCTGATCTTCCAACCACCACATGTGTCAACCGCATGTGTCAATGTATGCATTTTCACCTAACCTAAAAAACTGTGGGGAACAATGAATTAATGTTGTTGTGAGTCATTAAGTTTTAGAATGACTTACTATGGAGCAGTACATCATCAAAGCAGATGATGACAACAGATCTCAGTTGATTGTCTGAATGCTTAAATGACTACTCCTAGAAAAGTAAAAATAGGTAACCTGATGTATGCCCCCCCCTTTTTTTTAACTTCTTGGTTCTATAAGATTGGGTCCTTGGGAACCTCTGACATTAGAATGACTTTCCTTTCAATCCTGAAATTATAGAAGATATCTCCTTTTTTGTAAAATTTAATCAACATTATTTATTCCCCTCCTTCCCTCCTTCCCTCTTTCCTTCCTTCCTTCCTTCCTTCCTTCCTTCCTTCCTTCCTTCCTTCCTTCCTTCCTTCCCTCCTCCTCCTTTCCTCCTTCCATTCCTCCTCCTTCTTTCCTTCCTTTCTTCCCTCCTCCCTCCCTTCCTTCCTTCCTTCCTTCCTTCCTTCCTTCCTTCCTTCCTTCCTTCCTTCCTTCCTTCCTTCCTTCCTTCCTCCCTTCCTTCTTTCCTTCTCTCTCATTGAGTTTACATTAGTTTATAACCTGTGTATGATCTAAGGGAATAGGTCCATACCTCCTCAGTTGTGTGTCACCATACCATATCCAACCCTTTCCAGATGTAATATGTAGTGCTTCCCATTGTCTTCTCATAAAATTAGAATATTGTAACTATTTTAGCATCTCTCGCACTATTGTCTAAGAAGCTACACTTCTATTTGTTGAACTTCCCAAGGAAAGGACTATCTTATCCATCCTTATCTTCTCATCATTGATATCAGCCTAAGCTTATAGTATATTCTTAATAATGCTTTAGTGGAACTAAATTTTAGCTTCTAATTTTTTAATAAAATTTTGTGGCATCTTTTGTTTCTTTTGATAACTGTTATACTAGGAAAGAGCATATATATATTATCATTTGAATATTTGTCTCACGGAAATGTAATGAGAATGAAAGTGTTGAGAAAATACAGGAAAAGGAATATCACCATATTATAAATTGAGTTGTATCTCATTACTCTTAAATAGGTCCCCAAATATCAACTTATTATAATCTCAGAAACAAAGGGGTATATTCTATTTCATCACTAAAGAACTTCTGCAAAAAAATGAAGCCAATTCTTTCTATTGGCATGAAGAATCAATAAAAGACTTACCATATTAATGCCTACATTCCTGGTTATATGGATATATAGTATTTGCAGTTTGTGTCTATTTTCACTTGGAGTCTAAGACAGAACAATTTTACCTGATTTTTTCTACACTAAATGTAGTTACTTTTTTAAATTTACATATAAATTTCACAACATTGTATTCTCAAGGATTTGCCCCCCCCCACCCTCCCCTCCCTTCCCCCTCTTTCCCTCCCGCTTAAAGTTGTGCACTTCAGTTTGGTGCTTAGCTTGTTTTGACTTTCCTCAAGGCTTTTTTTTTTTTTTTTTCACTATATTCCATATATTAGTGAAACCATTTGGTTTCTGCCTTTTTCT
>PVHY01016608.1:0-33399 GCA_004024945.1 Uropsilus gracilis
CCATGGAACCGCAGGCTCTCGTTGCCCAGGGTACCACAGACTCAAGAAATCCCCAGCCTCAGCTTCCCAGGTAGCTGGGATGACAGGCGCACGCCACCACACCCAGCTATTTTTTTGGAACTAGGTCTCGCTACGGGCCCCAGGTGGGACTCGAACCTTGAACCTAGCCCCAGCGGCTTCATAGGCTGAAGCTTAGGGGCACTAGTCACCATGTCCGGCTTCATTTCACTCTCTTAAAGAAACATGCTTATTTTGCACTTTAAAGCATTCCTCAGACAAATTCTTCTCTACACTCCTTGGAGTAAGGTACAGAATCTGGGCTCTGAATTACTTCCTGCTGGAAGAGTGACAAGCAGGGAGGGCATCCTTGCAGGGATTCTGCATGCTGTACTACTGAAATGTTTAGGCTCTGCAGCCATCTAGGAGACCTTTACCAACCCCACTTCCCTGCAGGCTGGCCTCCAGCTGGATGCTGAGGATATGGCAGTGGTGCTGGTCTCCAACTACTCCCTGATGCATGAAATGCAAATGGATGCAGTTAGCAGGTATGAAAACATTAATTTTCTTATCCATCTCATCCAGAACTCTTGAGTGAGGCAGAAACATTGACAATGATTTTGAAAAGAATTTTTTGGGGGGAGAGGGGGGGGTAGGTCTCGCTATTTTTGCCGGTGGTACGGCAGGCACCCGTTGCCCGCGGTACCACAGACTCAAGCAATCCCTAGCCTCAGCTTCCCAGGTAGCTGGGATTACAGGCATGTGCCACCACGCCCAGCTATTTTTTGGGGGACTGGGTCTCGCTATGTTGTCCCGAGCAGGACTCGAACCGTGATCCCTAGCCACTGCCGCTTCATAGGCTGAAGCTTACAGGCACGAGTCACTGTGCCCAGCAGAATTTTGTATTTTGAAAGGAATACAAAGTATTTTGAAAGGAATCATTTTTCCTTAAAATGGGTCTTCAATAGTGGGCTGAAAATATTTAGTAAATTATTACAAACATATGTACTGTTAGCCAGGTTTTTGTTGTTCCTTTTACAAGTCACAGGCAGAGTAGACTATGCATAATTCTAAAGGACCCTAGGATTTTTGGAGTGATGAACACTGGTTTCAGCTTAGTCACTAGCTGTGTATAAAAAAGAGGCAAACATTTATTATTTGTAACATGGATGGAACTGGAAGTGATTATGCCAAAAGTATATGTCAGAAGGAAAAAGATACTGTGTGGTTTCATGTATATATGGAATATGTAGAAACAACCCCCCCAAAAGCTTATTAACCTTAGAAATCTGACTGGAACTGAGGATGCAAGACAGGGATTGAAGATGGGAGAAAACAAAAAGGGGAGGGCACAACAGACTATGGAGGGCTGAGGGTGCTTTGATGGTAACTGTGGTGTGATGACATCTGAGGAAGTGTGATCTTATACTATTGAATCATACATAGTGTTATAAACCAGTTACCTCAATTTAAAAAGTCACTAGCCGCATTATTCCCTAACAAGACTGTCCTTTGTATATTGGAAATCAGGAACTTCTACAGCTATGAAAGCCCTCGATGGCATCTTCTTCCAGTACTGTTTTGTGAAAACTGAAAATCTGTTGTTCAGTGTAACCACCTTATTTTAGCTAGATTTGCTGTGGTTTCTACATCAGTATTTGCTTCTTCACTTGCACTTTGATGCTACAGGGATGGCTTCTCCCCTAAAATCTGATAGCATCAAGCTTTTCTTCTATAACTTCTCTCAGCCTTCACAGAATTGGTTAGGATTAGACTTTGGCATAAGGGACTGTTATGGTTGGTTTGATATTCTAACTAAAGATCACTAAACTTTCTCCATACAAGCAAAATGGTTATTTTGCTTTCTTACCATTTGTCTGTTTGCTGCAATAGTACTTTTAATCTCCTTCAAGAATTTTCCTTTGCAATCCTAATTCTACTATTTAGTGCAAGAGGCCTACTTTTCATTCAGCATTGGTTTTTAACATGTTTTCTTCATTAAGCTTTTGATTTAAAATGTGATGTGACTCTTCCCTTTACTTGAACACTAGAGATTATTGCAGTGTTATTAATTGGCCTAATTTCAATATTGTTGTGTCTTGGGGAATAAGGGAGACCCGAAGAGAGGAAGAGAGACATGCTGACAGCTGGTCAGTGGTACAGTCAACACACACACAATTATCGATTATTAGTATTTTTGTTAATTACATTTGCCATCTTATATGGGTACAATTTGTGGTACCCCTAGACAACTGACAATTACAATAGTAACATCAAAGAATGTTAATCACAAATCACTATAAAAGATAACAAAAAGTTTGAAAGGTTTCAAAAATTACCAAAACATAGACAAAAGATGAGCACATGCTATTAGTGCCAAAAACAAACAAAAAACAACTGATAGAATGGCTCAACACAGATCTGCTGCAAATCTTCAATTTGTAAAAACTACAGTATCTGTGAAGCACAATAAAACATGGTATGCCTGTATTAATCTTTCAAGCTGATTATTGCACAGAATAGTAGTCTGGTTTTGGACATCAGATAATATTCATACTGTATATGTGTATGCATAAAAACATACATCAATTATATATTACTATGTGGATATAATAATAAGCTTACCTACCTCTATTCCTATTATTCATCATCAATTTTTTCCTCCATTTTGAACATAAGTGGCTTTCTTCCAGGAGAGAATGCAGTTACCTTGTAATTAAGAATACAGAAGCTAAAGAACAATTTAGACAGAAATTTTTTCTGCTCGAAGTACCTTGCTAAATAGACTCTTTGTAGGAAATGTCTTGAGACTTAGATTATTAGGAATTGACTTATTTGGGTAGGGATGAATCTTAAAAATTAGATCTCAGTCAGTATTATTACTAGATATTATCAGTTTCATACATGCTATTTAATTAGAAAACTGTATTTGTAAACCTATAACCTATTTTCACAAAAAAGAGAGAAAAAATATACTTGATGATTAGATGAAATATAGCAAAGTTGCACGTTGAAATTTTGTTTCTAAATACTTAGGCTCATTTAAACAAATTTATAGCTTCTCAAGATATGATGAAATTACATTTTTTTTCTTACAGGCCTTCTTTCAAATATAAAAAATAGTTAATGACTAGCAATGGCAAAACAAACAACAGAATCCTACACTGAAAATGCTCCTAAAATTCTCAAAATATTTGCTCTCTTGCAATTTCCCCAAAGGAAATGAACAGTAATAATTCAGAACATACACTTAATAGGCAAGACAAATTTTCTGCTACCTTCAATATTTCCTAGCTTTATGGAACATAGGAAACAATATACCAAGTGTTAACATGTAGATTATGGATATATTTTCATTAAAATATGCATACATGGGGGGCAGGAGAAAACGCATACACATAGAAGACAATCTAGAAGGACAGAAACAGTTCCTCTAAGCAAATGATTAGGGATATTTAAATTTTTTATTGTTCTAGTTTCAGAATTAGAAATAACTATTTGAATCTAAATAAAAAGGAATTTAGAGAAAAAAACACTACATCCCATATAAATCTTATACATTTTAACAGAAGAGAAGCACCACCAAAGAGATGCCCTCAACCTCTCCCAGATTTATGTATTTTGCACATTACATGAAAATACCATAATTGTGTATTTGATAGATGGTCCTCACTTGTCTGGATCTTCTGTGGAGTGCACAAGCCATACAATAGAACAAATGTGACAACTAAGGGTAAGACACATTTGACCTTAAGTTTTATTTTGTTGTAGCATGAATTATATATAGATCAATTATGTGATATGTAAAACAAAATAGTAAGAGACAAAAATTGGATTTTATTTTAGAATTATTCCTTGTTGGTTGCTATATCACACATAGCTTTAGATTACTAAATTTCTCATATAAGATATGGTCATTCTCTATTAGCTGCAAGGAGTATGGCCTGACACCCCCAAGGACTGCTTGAAACTGCAACCTTGCATATAGCACTCAATTATACTTTTTCCTGTCATCTATACCTATGGCACAAAAAGATCAACAATACCTATAACACACTGTACTAAAGTTAACTAAATGTTCTCTTGCAAAATTTTATTGTATGTAATATTTTCCAACTAGGGTTGACTGCAGGTAACAGAAATCAAGAAAAACAAAACCACAGATAAGGATGGGGGGGGGGGGTAAGCTGCTACATACCCAGTGATGCCATACCCTCACACCTGTCCATGAGTATTAGATGCCTACTACTTCTCAGGCTTTGTTCTAGGTTAACTGGGGATGTGACAGAAAATACAATCATGAAGCTAATTGATGTAGCTGTGAAGACAGAATAAGCAATTATAAACGACTGATAAGAAATGTTGAGAGGAAGCAGGTTGAGATAAAAGTTTATGGCAGAGACCTCTAGTAGATGTAAAGGCTTCAGAAAGGCTTCTCAGAAGAACTGTTTTAGACCTGAAGACTAAGAAACTGATGAGGGGTAAACTTGGGGTAGATGAGCATTAAGGTAAACTAATAATTTGTGTACAGCTTTCCAGAAACTGAAACAAGTTCTTTCAAAGCCAGAGTATTGGGAAGGAATGAGAGGAGGTATTATTGAGAGATTATTAAACCATACGGTTTTAACTCTCCTCTAAAACAATATAAGGAATGACATAGTAAGATTAGCACTTTAAAGTTACTTCACGACACCATATATAGAAAAAAGGCTATCTGTATGCATCAAAACCAGTGAGAAGGCTTTTGGAATAATTTAGATCAAGGTAATAGCAAGAGAAGTAGAAAAAACATTTAGTGGTTATATCAACAGGATTTATGAGATATCTGGAGATAATTTACAGGTTTGTGACTTGATAAATGTTGATACTATGGTTTTCAGTAAGAATGTATACCCAGGGGCCAACGTTAACTTTTGTCCAAGTGGGGGAAGGGACTGGGAAGGGAAGCAGAGGTGAATAAGGTGAATTCTGGATATATTGAATTTAGGATGTTTACAGATTCCAATGGATTATTTCAAGCAGGCAACTGAAATTTGTGAGCTAAATATTTAGGACCTTGAGAGCTTGTTTGGAGGTTCTAGCAGGGGAGCGCAGCTACTCGTATACCCTCTACCGAAGAACGGTCCGTCTCTATTCGGGGAAGGCTGTCCTCTTCAACCGAGCGCGCAGCTTCGGGAGGGACGCACATGGAGCGGTGAGGGAGGAAGGGGACACCCGCCTAGCCAGCCAGATCAGCCGAATCAATCCTGGCGATCAATGGGGTGACAGATGTCGCAGCCAGATCGCCCTCACATCCATGTGAGCTAAATATTTAGGGACAAGAGATATATTCGAGAATAACATACAGTTCAATGATTTCTCAACCTTTAAAAATGTCCATGTCCATTTGATCAACCAAAAAATCATTTTTTTCCAACCCCAAATAATAATACAGAAGATAAAGGATGTCATGGGAATCCACATGGTCAAGAAAATGATAGCATAAGAAGAGCCCTTAATACAGAAACTTGAAGACCACCACTGTCTTTGGGACAGAGAAGCCTTAAAAAGGTTGAAGTCAGTAGGATTCTCCCTTTGCTTATTTTTCAAAATCTACTCTGAGTAAAAGGAATCTTAACGGCTAAGATTAAGGTAAGGCTCTTCTAAACTCTTGGTAAGCTTTAGAATCTACCTAAAAGATATCAGCCTTCATCTCTCTGGCTGTCGCTGAGACCCAGCTGCACTATATGGAGAGCTGGTGATGTACTGTAACGCCAAGTGAAGGGGAGGTGGGTCCTCATCTGTTCAGCAAATTCATATAAAGGGATAATAACATTTATTTCCTTTTTTAAAATAAAAGGAACAAGTGAAAGTTAAATATGATCTTGACTCCTGGAAGGTGAGACCTAATCCAGTCTCAAGTTGCAAATTTAGCTGATACATGAAAAAGACTTACTTCAGAACCAATGAACTCTGGTGATTCACAATTCCCATGACAACTTTTTCTTATCCTAGAAAATACTTTATAAAGATCAACTCTTATTAGCGGTATAAATTTATAGTACTATAATAACCTTAGTAAGGTCCAGGATAACAAAAATCTGGTTAAATTTGACTGAAAATACTGTAAATCATAAAAATCAATGCTAGGGCCAGGCACAGTAGCTCGTGCCTGTAAGCTTCAGCCTGGAAGCGGTTGGGGCTAGGGATCGCAGTTCGAGTCCCACCCAGGGCAACACAGCGAGACCTAGTCCCAAAAAATAGCTGGGTGTGGTGGCATGCACCTCTAATCCCAGCTACCTGGGAAGCTGAGGCTGTGGATTGCCTGAGTCCATGGTATCCCAGGCAATGTGAGCCTGTGGTTCCATGGGCAAAAATAGCGAGACCTAGTTCAGTGTATTTAAGTGGAATCCTTATCTAGACTGCATGCATCTACCATTCAAAATTTGTAATTCAGAGAACAGTAATTCTTTTCATCAATGTAACAATATACAACAATCTTTGCAAAATGATAACAGCTGTGAAGTTGCACTATTATGTCTATTCTATTGAGTTAAAAAAATAGCAACAGACATTGTCTTTTGTGTTAAGATTACAGTCTATAAGAAAAAAAAATACTGTGGTATATACATTCACTCGTAGCTGTACTTAATTTTTACTAAAATTTTGTATTAGTAGATGTTAGTAATCTGACCCAGAGAAAATTATGACTATACTACTTTAAATATTGTTTTAGGTACTGGAATTCAGTATACTGGGTATGTGATATGCAATGTTTATTTTATTGTTACATGTATTGTTATTACTGTATCAATCAAACTATATTAAAAATTAAATGCATACTAGTTTAGGGGTGGATGTTTATTCTATATTCCTCTTATAGATTTAAAAAGAGGGAAACCGAGCTGGGCATGGTGGCTTGTACCTGTAAGCTTCAGCCTATGAAGCGGCTGGGGCTAGGGATAGCGGTTCAAGTCCCGCTCGGGGGCATGTAGTGAAACCTAGTCCCAAAAAATAGCTGGGCGTGGTGGCGTGCACCTGCAATCCCAGTTACCTGGGAAGCTGAAACGGGATTGCTTGAGTCTGTGGTACCCTGGGCAACATGAGCCTGTGGTTTCACTGGCAAAAATAGACCTAGTCTCCAAAAAAAAAAAAAAAAAAAAAAAAAGGGAAACCATGTCATAGTTGTATGACAATTTTCACAGCCAGAATTAAAGAATAACATCGGAGTAAATACCTCCAACAAATTTCTAGTGACAGTATCTCCACCTGAAGTAATCCAGAAAATAAAAAAATCTATATTGCAACATAAGAAGTACATCCAAATGGGTCATCCCAGATGAGTCAGCTGCTTGTGATTCTTTTTTTTTTCTTTCTTTAAATAAATGAAAGCAACTGATAGCACCATCTTGTTTAAATAGGAGGAAATATAACTGGGAATGACTAATATTAATTTAAGTCTTTGCTTTCTCAAACTCCTTCACTAATTTAAATAACAAAACAAAAATTTAAATATGATTTTTATATTAAGCATTTAATAGCTAATCATTACTCAAATTTGTTGCTAATAATGTTAAACAAAACAACAATTTGCCAAATATGGAATTCTTAATTACTACTTCAAAGGCAAGAAATATAGCTTTGAACCTACACAACCTTTTTTAGGTTAGGATATGATGTGTACTAAGTATGTTTATGAGCATTAGGATTTAATTTCTTAGTAGCCCCCAGACTTTAGTATTGATACTAATAATCATCCAAGGTTGATATAGATATCTATACCTACATTCTCACCTCTTACAATTCCCATAAACAATGTTACCTTTGAAATTACTCCAAAAAATTAAATTCAAAATACATGTAATAAAATTTGCTTCTTTTAACCTTCCTTCTGATCATGATCACTCATTACAAAATTCATTCACTTTAATTTATAGTCAAAGCAAATTGATTATAACCCTCTATCAGTTCAATAAACACTTGTTTGCAAAGTTAACAAGGTACAGAAAACCCACACAGGTAGAAAAGGTAAAAAGATTAGAGACCTTAGGGAGTTCCTCAGTTGTGTATACTGCTTAGCAGCACAGCAACACATGAACAATGACAGACAGCAATTGTCCTAATCTGGGTCAATACAACAGCAGAATACTTTGTAAACTCTTACTTTGGCTCTTTCTGAAGATCAACATTATCCTGATTAAACAGCATAAGAAGAGCAAATATAACAACAGAAGTGTTCAACAATATTTATGTATTTAACATCTTTTATCCAAAAATCTTAAAACCACCTAATACTAACCATAACTCAGTAACTGAAAGGTAGGTACTAAAGTAAGGCCAAGAAATGAGGAGTATGTACTACAGAACTATCTTTGTGAACTGAAGATTTTGCTAAGTTACAGTTTTGAGTATGTAAAACAGAAATTATCTATTCTCCAACAAACCCAACTTAGGTAGAGGAACTCAGTGTTAACAGGATAGTACCTTTTCTTGCATTTCATTTATGTGTACTTAATTTTACTGAAGTCTGCTTCATCAAAGTTTGATTGTTAAGATGCTGTTTTGTCAGTGACCTAACCCAGAGGAAAAGATGACACAGTATTTTAGCTAGTATTTTTAATATTATTTAAAATATTATATTAAAACTATATAGTATCACATATACCAATTATTTGAGTTATCTTGTCATCTGTGAAGTTTTTATGCTAAGCTATACATACCATCTTTCCTGTGACTAAGAGTTGAATTTATGAAATGAATACCTAAGAGAAGGTGTAATCTGTAGTCATGAATATTTCAGTACATTTGAATAAAGTTAAAGGGTCAGTCAAAGGAGCAAACTCCTGTACTTATTAGCCTCATTAGCACCAAGCTCCAACTGTTCAAACTGTTAAAAGTAAATATATTTCATCATCTCAAGGTTTCACAGAATTTAAATTCCACTCCCTAAAAAATGACTTTTTAAGTAATTCAACTCTCAAATCACAGAAATGCAGTAATGTGAAATTATTCAAGCAAATAACCAGTTATTACAACTGATATTCACTGTGACAGATACACAGCCATATGCAATATAGTTACACAAAAATAGAACTCAAAGAAAGGTAACATTTTTAAAGCGATAAAGATACTTGTATGGGTTTCACATCAGTAGTTGCTAGTTAGGTAAATGTTAAAGACTTACTTACATTCAAGTGTTTGAAAGATTTCTGCAGAGAAATCAGATTACTACAAATCTTTGCTCAGCTGTCTCTGAAGTTCATTAAAGATGAGATGGTGTACAAATCACCAATAGTGGTATTTAAACCCAATTATTTTTATGGTAGGTCAGATACAGTTGCTCAGGCATTCCAGAAGAGACATTAAAAATGTTATTTAAAAAAACAAACAAACAAATACCTCATACAGTCTGCTGGCATTTCATACAAACCACTGGAGGAGGTAGCAATGTGAAGTGTTGGAATTTAAAATACAAGGTCAGTACTAACTGTAAACATTGCTAAAGCATCATATTTAATTCTTTGAAACATATGTAGTGAAAAGGAATTAAAATTCATAAAAAACCAGAATAAGAAAGGCAAAAAATAGAAATATTTAGTGAATTTACTCAAATGAAGGGCACCTAACTGATACAGAACTGAAAATATTAGAAATTTATACACAATAAAGAGTGAATATAAATTAGCTAATTCCACAGACATTTCCAGTTAATAAGCATTCATACAAATACATATTCACCTTTTTCTTTTATATAGGAACAACACATACATACATACATAATTCTGGCAAAAAAAAAATCAGATTCTAAAAATATTCTCAAGCTTTAAAAATGGTATGGAATATTTTTAACAACATTCTATGTAAATGGAAACCCCTGATATAATTCCATGATTTTATCATGCCAGAAACATGGTTGGTTTTAATTTTTTTAACAGATATTGGTATTATACACATAGGCATATTAATAATTAAGGCATTTTGTATGCACAGTATCTCAGTGTGGACAAAATTTTTTTAGTATTGATTATTTGCTATGATATTTTTAACTTTCAAAGTCTTTCCAACATAAGAAAATAGCTGCACACATTTAAGTGTTTTATAAAATACAATCTTTAAAAGATGACTGGTCTTTGTGGTTCCTCGAAACAAGTCCCATCTTAGTTTTTCACATAGTGTAAATTATATTCTTATGCAGGATTGCAGTAAAACCCAGTAGTTCTCAAATAATGCTACCAAATCCATGTAAATCCCATGCAGCAAAGGCGAACAATCTTCATAGTGCACTGTCACCTCATTAAAGTTGAAGCTGCTCCTTTCAGATATTTTTCCACTTCAATGTGAAGGAGATGGTTAGGTTCCTATTAGTGATTTCATTATGTAGCTTTTTAAAGAAAAACAGAGTTCGATTTCTTCCATAGTTTGGTTCTCCGATGATACATTCTTTGTGGAAAGCATATAGTCCAGGGATGTTTCAAAAAAATCAAATGCTCTTTAGCAGACAGTCTCTCAATGCAACTGTAATAAATAAGCATCTACATCCTTGGGGAATAAAAGAAAAACAATTCTAATCAGAACAGTAAATACATATTCACAATACATATTCTTTTCCCATTTTATCACTGAAATGCCTTCATTTCCCTTTGTGACCTTTTGAGGATAAAAATGTGTCTTAGAAATTTTTTCAGCCTGTATTTGTTTCTCATGAGCTTCACACATAGCCCATACACAATATATATGTTTTATAAATGGTGAATGAATGTTTTGATTCCTGTGTTAACTGCTTGCTAGCAGCTAATCAAGATCATGAAATAATTCAAATAATTTCTTCAGTGTTACATAAATTTTAGACCAGCTTGATGATAACATGACTTTCACCCTTAAGAAAATAATATTGTAAGAGATTTTAACATAATTTAATACTTGATAGAACTTACAATCACTCAATAGTCATTAATGTGTTCAAGCCAGGCACAGCGGCTCATGCCTGTAAGCTTCAGCCTATGAAGCGGCCAGGGCTAGGGATCACGGTTTGAGTCCCACCTGGGGCCCGTAGCGAGATCTAGTTCCAAAAAAACAGCTGGGCATGGTGGCGCGTGCCTATAATTCCAGCTACTTGGGAAGCTGAAACTGAGAATTGCTTGAGTCTGTGGTACCCCAGGCAACAAGAGCCTGCGGTTCCACAGGCAAAAATAGCAAGACCTAGTCTCCAAAAAAAAAAAAAAAAAAAAAAAAAAAAAAAAAAAAAAAAAAAAAAAAAAAAAAAAAAAAAAAAAAAAAAAAAAAAAGTCATTGTTTTCAATGATAAATACAATATCCTAAAAAGATGTCCCAGTAGTTTCTTTCTTTACAAAACATTGTAATTGAAAGCAAACTTTTTTTCTTTTTTGAAAGCAAAATTCTAAGAAAATGGTAACTGCTCAGTTCTACCATCAAGAATACAAGTGACTTCTAGATCTAGCACACACTGTTCTTGAGTGCTCTTTTTTTAATCAACTTTTACTTCATTTCTTTCCCAATAATCAACTTTTACTTCATTTCTTTCCCAAATCCCAATATCAAAGTAACAAGCTAAAAAACAACAAAAAAATTCAAGGAAATTTGTCTGTTTTTAAAATTTTCATTATTAAAAATTCTACATTTCATGTCTACACAATGGTAACACAATAGCTTGATATAAGTGAAAAAATCTGACATCTGTGAAGTAACTTTCAAAATGAGGCCTGGAGCCATTACAACAAATTGCATTACCTGTTTCATTTGAACTGAGCTAAAGAGCTTTGCACTGGGTCTGAAAGCAACTGTTTTAAGAAACCAGCAAGCAATTGTTGGAACAGCCATCCAGATCATGAGAACTGATGATAACTGACTTTTAGCTAGAAGGATAGAATCAATTACTTTTCATCCTTTCTAGAGAATTGTTAGCTATGCATAGCCAAGAATAATTTAAGCGCGCTAACATTTATCTACACTTTTTTTTTTACTGAGACTAGGTCTCACTATATTGCCCAGGGTAGTCCCAATCCCATGAACTCAAGCGATCCCCAGCATCAGCCTCCCAGGTAGCTAGGATCACAGACGCTACCGCACCTGGCTGCTTTTTTGAGACCATTTCTTGCTATGTTGCCTGGGGTAGTCTCAAACCCACGAACTCAAGCGATCCCTGGCCTCTTGCCTATCAGCGCTTGGATTACAGGCACATGCCACCACACCCAGCCACCTACACTTTCTTTCCCACTAATTTACTTACTTATTTGCCACTATCATTTTGTACTATTTCTAGTAACTTTGCAGTACATTCTAATATCTGTAAATGATCTGTTATTTTTAAATTCTTCTACCACCACCTTTAATATTCCCTTAATCCTTCTGTTTCCCTCTCTTTAAATCCCAGAAATTTCAGTTATCAATGTTTGCTAGTTTATAATTTGCTTTTTTCAACTTGTGTGTTTTGTTTTCTTATATTTTACTCACATATATGGAATCATCCAATGTTTTTATCGTTCTGAATTATTTTGCTTCAAATGATCCCTGAGTTCCCTCCATTTTGCTGTAAATCACATTTCATCTCCATGAGCACTGAATAGTATTCTATTGTGTATATATAATTCTTCTTTATCCTATCCTCCATGAATGGGTAATTAATTTGCTTCCAAATCTTAACTATACTATAAACTTTTTTTGAAGCATTTATTTCACCTTCCTCTTTTCTTCCTATGAAAACCCCTGAGAGTACCCCCACATTAAGCACCTTTTCTACCTAAAATCTTTGTAGCTATAATTACAATTTTTTGACTCCAACTAAACATGCTTTGCTTTTTAATAGTCTTCTTAACTTTTATGTTAACATATCATTTTGATTCTTTTCTCAAAGGTACACAAGAATTACACAATAATTCTATGACACAAAGCCTCTTATTTAAAGCATTCTATATCTATATATATATTTTAGTAGATAGCATTTTTTATTATTATTTTTGTTTATTTTACATAGTTATCTACCTTGGGGTTCTCCTACAACCTTATCACCTATGAACCAAAGTCTCAGTCTTTTGTGACCCTCATAAAGTATTTGATTTTTTTAAATCAAAGAATGTTTTTATATTTCTGGCTAATACTCATTTATGGGAACAGTATGTCCAATAAAAGAGTGGAAATATTTTTTAGCAATGATTTTTTTTTCCCCTAAAATAATATTTTAAATAGCAGTATTTTCTAGACTTTAAATATGAAAATACTAAAAGATAAGCAAATCATTATAGACCAATGTCAAATTCACCCTGTGGTTTGAACAGTTTACATTCCCTAAAAAATACAACATCAACAGAAGTCCAGTGAAAATGAATGAACGAGCCCTTCTGAATGTGTCCCTTACATCTTGCTTTCTGTGTGCCACTACCTTTTAGATATATTCCTCTCTAGATTCTTAACTTTTTCCCAATATTTTTCTTTCTCTGATTGGAACTAAATCATTAAATATCTTCTGCCCCTTATTTGTGTGTCTGTATAACAAACATATGCAGTGGCTAATTCCTGTCTTGTTCACATTTATAGCTCACAGACCTGAGTACTTACTAATATGAAATTAACTTTAGACCTCATTGGAACAAAACTATTTTGTTGAGAGATTTGAAAAAGTTCATTTAAATATATAATATTAAAATATTATTCCTAAATTTTAAATAAGCCTGAAAACAGATCTCAAGTTTAACATGTTTAAATTTAGTTTACCTTAGCTATATTACCAGTATATCCTGGAACCAAAGTAAGATGGTTTTCCTGTTCCCACAATCCACTTAATTGTTGTTTTAAAATCTGAATATTTCTAAAAGAAAAAAAAATGTAAAATGAGAATGCACATATAATAGATAGAATTTTGTTGGTAAAAAACTCCTAATGAATACAGCTTTAAATTTTTCAAGTATTTATGAGGAGAAAACTTACCATTTAAAGTCAAACATCTCTTTAAAGTAGAACATGTCTATTACGGAAATTACAGGTTACTTAGTTATTAAAGCAGGCTTTAAAAAAACAAGCATTTGCAGAAATAGAAGACACAAGGAAATGGAAAGATACTCCCTGCTCATCAACTGGAAGAATTAACACAATCAAATTGGCTATTCTACCAAAAGCAATTTCAATGGAATCCCAATAAAAATATTAATGGCATTCTTTAAAGAAATGGAACAAATAATGCTGAAACTTATATGGAATAACAAAAGACCCTGAATAGCCTTACTAACAAGGGGAAGAAGAATTACACTTCAAGACTACCAACTATACTACCAAACCGTAATAAAAAAAAAAAAAAAAAAAACCATGGTACTAGAAACAGAAAGAGACACACAGACCAATGGAAGAGAAATGAAAGCCCAAAACCAAAATTAAACATACATGGTCAACTGATCTATGACATAAGAGTAGAGAATACACACTGGAACAATGAAAACCTCTTCAGTAAACGGTGGTGGGAAAACTGGATTGCAAGATGCACAAGAATACTATCTAACACCACGTTACAAAAATCAACTCATCATTCACTAACAAGCAGTTACATGGCTGCTTGCATGCTCAGGGAGCTGGGCTATCAGGGCCCCTTTGCCAGCAGGGAGTCAAGGTGGCCAGGAGCTCCAGGTAGGTCCCCTGTGTGAGAGAGCCTGGGGGGGAGGGGTCCAGGTGGGGTCTTTGCACCGCCCACCAGTGAATGGTTGCACAGGGCAGCCATCTGCCAACCCGGAGGGTTGAGGCATGGTTCGGCCAAGTCCCTTTGCCAAGGGGTGCGGCTCCCTAAATCAGATGTCAGAACTATAAGGTAAAGCAGCAAAATAACACAGAGAAGGGATTGGAGAAGATAGGCAGCAATGAGAAAGCATGGATAGATCACAAATACAGACTGGCTGCCCAACACAAAGTTAACACTAAAAACCTACCAGCACACAGTCCTGTCAAGCACACAGTCCCTCACCCAGTGAAAAGGCACTACCACGGGAAAGAAAGAGACTAATGGACTTAACACAAATTAATAATTAAAAATTAACAGAGGCCAGAACGGTGGCGCGTGCCTGTAACCGGCAGCCTAGGAAGCTGCGGTGGGAACCAGGGATAGCAGTTGGCGTCCTGCCCAGGGCAACACAGTGAGACCTGGTTCCAAAAAAATAGCAGGTGTGGTGGTGCGCACCTGTAATCCCAACTACTTGATATTAACAAAGAGAGGAGTCTGAGTGAATGGAGGGGGTGTTAGAGGTGGGGGAGGAATCCTAATAACCATTTACTGAGGTTGTGATTTAAAGAATAAAAATAAATTCTTTTTTTTTGAAACTAGGTCTCGCTACTTTTGCCCGTGGAAACTAACAGGGACATGCCACCACACCCAGCTATAGAATAAAAACAAAGTAAAAAATATATATGCATTAATGCTTATGAAGTGGTTTGATATTCTAGTACCAAATACTGAAAATTAAGAGAGATTCAATATTCTTTTCTGAAAATGAGTATCAGAAATACAGAGGGTAAATTGGTAGAATTTGAGAACTGTTTTGCATTATCAACTGTAGCATCAATAACCAAGAAACTGTAATCCTAGATATATAAATAAAAACCCTAGATATATAAATAAATAAAAGGTAGGATCAAAAGATATAACAGACAAGAACATTTAGAGTGGTTATGTATTATAAAAGCTATGTCACAAGAAAATACCCAGGAAAGGCAAATATACTTTGATATATTCATATGAGATACTACACAGCAACGAATTACTGCTGTATTCATCAACTGAAAGCATTTGACATGCATGTTACACCTAAGATATTTGCCCAAAAGAAGTGTATAATTCTATTTGTAGGAGAAACTTTATACTCCATGACAACATGTAAAAATGTTAATTTTTTTATGAAAAACTGAACGACTCTATGGTGTTAGTGTCAGATCATGGTTACCTCTGGGAAAGCAGGAGGAAGCAATGACTGAGAGGAAGAGTAAGGTAGGATTCTGAGGTAGTATCTTCACCGAGGTGCTGGTGCCATGCATGTCTCCATTTTGTGATAATTCAGTGAACTGTACACTTAGGACCTGTGTACTTTTCAGTACATATGCCATAAGTCAATAAAAAAACTTTAGTACAAATAAAAAAAAATCAACTCAAAATGGTGAAAGACTTGAACGCAAGAACTGGCACCAAAGCCTGGGCACGGTGGCTCGTGACTGCAACTGGCAGTCTAGGAAGTCATGGCCAGAACCAGGGATCATGGTTCAAGTCCTGCCTGGGGCAACATAGCAACACCTAGTTCTAAAAAAAAAATAGGCGTGGTGGCGCACGCCTGTAATCCCAGCTACCTAGGAAGCTGAGGCTGGGGATTACTTGAGCCTGTGGTACTCTGGACAGCATGAGCCTGCGGTTCCACAGGCAAAAATAGTGACCTCGTCTCAAAAAAAAGAACTGGCACCATAAAGAAAACACAGGTAAAACACTCCATGACATGAACTTCAGAAACACCTTTGAGAACTCATCTCCAGAGCAAGGAAAACAGGGAGAATATAAACAACTGTGACTATATAAAACTCAAATGCTTGTGTACAGCACAAGAGACAGAAACCAAAACAGCCTACTGAATGGGAGAAAATATCTGTATACCATAAGTCCAATAAGGAGCTGTTATCAAAGATCTGCAAAGAGCTCACACAACTCAACAAAATCAAAGCAGACAACTCAGCCAAAATAAATGAGCAGAGGAAATAAAAAGATCCTTCTCCAAAGAAGAAACACAAATGGCCAATAGGCACAGGAAAAAATGTTCAACATCACCAATTATGAGGGAAATGCAAATCAAAACCACAATGAGATACCACTTCACTCCAGTGACAATGGCCCACAGTAAAAAAAAAAAAAACAACTGGAGAGGATGTGGAGAAAAAGGAATTCCTTTACACTGCTAGTGGGAAAGCAAACTGGTCCAGCCACTAATGAAAGCTTATGGAGGTTCCTCAAACACTAAAAATGGACCTACCATATGATTCAGCAATTCCACTCCTAGGAATCTACCCAAAGAACACAAAAACAGTAATTTAAAAGAAAAGTTGCACTCCTATGCTTATTGCATCACTATTTACAACAGTCAAGATATGGAAACAATCTAAGTGCTCAAAATAAACAGATATGTCAAGAAGATGTGGTACATATATACAACGTAGTATTACTCAGTGATCAAAAAAGAAACTCAAGCTATGAGACAACATGGAGTTGGAAGGGATTATCCTAAGTGAAATAAGAAGGAAAAAGATAAATATCAGATGGTTTCATTTTTGTGGGGAATATAAAGAAACCAAAATAAAAGTCAAGAAAAAGCAAAATTGCAAGCTGACCATAGATCTGAGGCATTCAGCAAGGGACAAGGAGGGAGGAGTGTCAAAACAGGGGAGGAAAGATATGGTGATAGGCCATAGGTGATAATGGTGGTAGGATAACTAAGGGGACTACACAGGAGGAGAGAAACTAATTACTATACAAAAATGACAACAATGTAAGAAAAAAAATTTAATAGCATGAGTTCATCTATAAAGGTATACTTACCCATCATTTATAATTTCTGTTTTGGATGATAGTTCTGACCACCACCTTTTTATGACTGCTTGAAGCCAGTTTAAACCAACTATTACATATCTGAAATGACATTTTTAAAACAAAATTCAAGGTTTTCATTCAAGAAGCCTTTACAAAATATGATTCTCCCCTCGACCTCCCCCAAAAAACTTCACATACATGTACAGATCGCCCCCCACCTTGAAATATATATATCTACATAACCTCTTTATACATGCTTTTGTAATTATTCTTGAGCTATTTCATATTCTTTTCCTAATTGGAAATTCCTAAGCTGCTTGGAGACAGAAACCATGTACATCTCATAGAGTTCAATCTATTATTATGTACTTACAAGGAACAAAGAGGGATTTTAAAAGAGAAATGAGAATTAAGGTTTAGATTAGCACTTACTCTTCAAATTTGCTTTTAAGTAATGACTTTACTAGAGGCAACAAGTCCACACAGCAGCCAAGTGAGATGTATTGTTTTTCTTCCTGTAAACTAAAGAAATATTAAATTATAAAAATATCTACAGGACATAATTTATCCTTCTCTAACCTTATATAAGTTTATCATGAAAATATTCAGTTTTACCTATTGGTAAGTACAGGCAGGCAATCCACAACAACACCAAGGTCTTCTATCCTATGGATACAAAAAGAATTGCTAAGAGATTTGATTTCCTATTTAATATGATAATGTCAATAATGCTTTCAAGAAATTAATTCATTCAGCAAATAATCCAAGTGTCTAAGATGAGTGTAGTGCTAGAGACACAAGAGTGAAAAGAGATAGGGCTAGTGTCTCAGTCTGTGGGGGGTTAGAGGGGAAGGACAGATAATAAATACATGAGTGATATATAGAGAGTATATTAGTGGTGTTAAACGCTACTAGGAAAACTAATACACTAAAGAAATAGTGTAAGAAATACGTATTTTTATATAATATGGTCAAAGAAAGTCTTGCTGAGGTAACATTTGAGATAAGACTTGAAAACAATGAAGATGGTGAATATTAAAACTTTCACACAAAGGAGATTTTTAGAAGTTTAGTTTTCCCATAATGGTTCCTTTTCTATAAATAAGAATCAAAAAGGTAACAGTCTTGCTCAACCTGACAAAGCATATAGCTTTCTGTATTTTGGTTCTGGTTACTCTTAGACTGGTAATGAATGTAATTTAAACCATATTATCTCTACTGAAGCAAAACTTAGAAAAAAAAAAAAAGAGGCACTTCAAATTAGAATTTACATATTTATTTAGTTATTTAATTATTTAACAAAGGGCATAAAAGTCACACTAACCTCACCAAATAAGCTACGAGTTCACTTATACTTCGCTTTCTCCAAAAAGTTAAAGCTACATTCAATCTTAAATTCCTGCTGAACAAAACTTGTGCCATTGTTTCATGGTCCTGAGAAACCTGGAAGGCAGTAATAAATTTTTTAAAGCATACTGTAACACGATATAAAATAATTTCTTTCAGTTAAACTATTCTCGCAGACATTTCAAAGTTAGCAAAGTTGCAATTGAACATAGTGAACTGATATGAATAAATTTACGACCCATTTTTTTACAGATACTTTTGATTTGTTACCATTTTTCTTTTAAATCTCAATAGTATCTCAAAAAATTATCTTAGTTTACAAAAAAACCTACAATTCATTTTATAAAGTGAATTAATGGAAAAAATATAGAAGTTAGTCATAACTTGGAAATAGCGCTAGAAGAGAGTCACAAAAATTCAGTTCCATAACAAGTATTTAAATTCATTTTTTCTTTTTTAACACTAATATTTTCATTTTTTAAATTGATTTATATATATAAATTCATTTTTCCATATAGTAAAGTAACATACTTCTTTTGTAAAAAGAATAATGCATAACTGCAAAAGATAAAAAAGAGTATTTTCTACTTGTCTTTAAAATCATGTAATATCACTCTCCAAAAGTAATCACAGTTGCCGGGCATGGTGGCGCGCGCCTGTAGTCCCAGCTACTCGGGAGGCTGAGGCGGGACGATCGCTTGAGTCCAGGAGTTCTGGGCTGCAGTGTGCTATGCCGATCGGGTGTCCGCACTAAGTTCGGCATCAATATGGTGACCTCCCGGGAGCGGGGGACCACCAGGTTGCCTAAGGAGGGGTGAACCGGCCCAGGTCGGAAACGGAGCAGGTCAAAAGTAATCACACTTAAGACTGGTCTGTATCATGAGAGGGGCATGGTTGGCGCGTGCCTGTAGGCTTCAGGCTATAAAACAGCTTGGGCTGGGGCTGGGGATCGCGGTTTGAGTCCTGCTTGGGGCAACGTAGCGAGACCTAGTTCCAAAAAAAAGCTGGGTGTGGTGGCGCGCACCTGTAATCCCAGCTACCTGGGAAGCTGAGGCTGGGGATTGCTTGAGTCTGTGGTACCCCCGGCAAGGAGAGCCTGCGGCTCCACAGGCAAAAATAGCAAGACCTAGTCTCAAAAAAAAAAAAAAAAAAAAAAAGATTCCAAACCAGTCTCTAGACAAATACAAATTACATATGTAAAGTTATAATAATATTTACATTTTTCAAAACCTTGCCTTTCACTTATATCTTATGAAGTTTTTTCAGTGTCAAAATATAGATCAATGTCATTTTTAAGTAGTAATTACATTCTTATGTACTATATGAGTTGTTTCAATTCTCCCTACTAAAATAATGCATAATAAACAACCTTATGTATGTACATTAAGTGTACAAATACTTCTGTAAGATTAACTTTAGAATTAGAAAAGCTAAATCGACGGTTTATGTGAACTTTGACAAAAATGATGCAAAATCACTTTTAGGTGTAAGCTTTTAAAGCACGTACTAGACATCAGAAAAAAAGTTTTCAAACAGATAGCGTCCTCTCATCCGCAGGGGCGTACAGGTCAGCTGCACACCACCGGGGGTAGCGGGTCAGTCCGGAGGCCTCCACGAGGCCCAGGGCTCTGCCCCTTCCGCCTCAGGTTTGGGTGGGAGGGGCTGCACCCCTTCCAGGTCGCGGCGCCTGGAAGGGAGACCCTGGTCTGGTAGTGTCTTCTGTCTGAAGGGTGCAGGGGCATGCAGACCAGCTGCACACTGCCGGGGGTAGCCAGGTCGGCATGGAGGTCTCCATGCGGCCTGGGACTCCCACCCTTCCACCCCTAGCCAGCGGAGAGCAAGGGCAGAGAAGACCCTGGGCTAAGCACTCCCAAGTCTGGAGAGCCCAGGATGGGGGACGGATGGGGTTGTAGCCCCATCCACCAGCGGATGGTTGTTGCACAGCAGCCATCTGCAGTCCAGATTGGCTGAGGCATTTGCCCCCAGGACCAGACCAAGGGGGTATTGGGATGGCATATGCACAGACATCTGGACTCCACCCCCATGCAGGTAACAGCAGGGAGGAGGGGGTTCCCCCTCCATTTCATCACTCTCCAGCTAATCTTCAGGAGGAACAAGAACATATACAACACAAACCCCATCATAATACGAGGGGCCAGGTAAAAATCCAGCCCACAAGCCTAAGCTGGACACAGCAGATGGACAATTAAAAGAACCAACCAGCCAGTCACAGTGGTTCGTGCCTTTAAGTTTCAGCCTATGAAGTGGCCGGGGCTAGGGATTGCGGTTCCGAGTCCCGCCTGGGGCCTGTAGCGAGACCTAGTTCCAAAAAAATAGCTGGGCGTGGTGGCATGCGCCTGTAATCCCAGCTACCTGGGAAGCTGAGGCTGGGGATTGCTTGAGTCCATGGTACCCCCAGCAACAAGAGCCTGCGGTTCCATGGGCAAAAATAGCGAGACCTAGTCTCAAAAAAAAAAAAAAAGAAAGAAAAAGGAAAAAAGAACCAATCCAGGTAAGACAGGAGAAATATGTATGTACAGAAACACAGTATCATGAAGCGCACCTATGCACTAGCAGGGTTTGGATGACCCAAGACCTCATTTTGGAGATGCAAAGTTCTGGGAGAGCAAGGCGCCCCTCCCCACTTTACCGGAGAGGAAAGGAAAGTCAAAGACTGGAGGAATCAGCCCTACAGCAAAGCTGCAAACTGAGGCAGAGGAGATCATCTACAATGGCCAATCACAGATGCCTGTATCCACAGAGAAACTTCTTCACCGGCAATGACAGGGGGCAAGAACCCCTAAACCTGATGCCAGAACCATAAGATAAAGCAGCAAAACAATAGAGATGGGGTTGGAGAAGACAGCCTTCAACAAGAAAGCATAAAAAGACCACAAATAAAAACAGACTGGCTGCCCAGTGCAAACTTAAGACTAAAAACCTTCCATCAAGGCTCACCTGGTTCCAAGAACATAGTCTTTCACCAAATGGAAGAACACTACCACAGGAAAGAGACTAATGGACTTAACACAGACTAGCAAACAACAGAGTGGGGTGTGAAAGAATGGAGGGGACTCCTGAGGGAGGGAGGTGGAGGATATATCCCAAAAACCATTTACTGAATTTGTGATTGAAAGAATCAAAAATTAATTAAAATTAAAATAAAAACAAAAGAATAGTCAATAAACCTAGCTAAGTGTAAAGTTGAGGAAGTCTTCTGAAGTCATAATGAAAGCAAGTAAAAGGAGTTTCCTGAAGAAAAAAAAAGTGTCACTGTGGCACTAATTCAAATGCACAACTGAAACTTCACCTCAAGGCATTCATATCAAGTATTTATTCCCTCAATTTAACTGAGGAATTACTGTAGGGCCCAATCTGGCTAGATTTCTGGGTTAGTCACATGTTCTTTTCCTTCATCATACACAGTTTCTACGACTATCTGATTAACCTTGGCCTCATCACTCCTACAACTACTTGAAAGTAGAGGCTTTGTGTTTTACTAATCTCTCAGAGACTGCAGAATACATTACATAACATTATTCAGCCACAAAAAAATAAAATGACAGTGATTTCTCTTTAATACTAAGGTTTAGTTATAATATTCTCCAATGCTCACAACAATTCACTATTAAATCTAATTTTTCCTGCTTCCTCTTTTCTTACAGATAATATAGACACTTCCTTCACTTCACCTAGCATTGCTAACTTTCTATTAGTACAAGATCTTAATCTTACAAAGTGTTTCCACTGGGAAACAGAATCTTTTTTCCTACCTCATTTCATTGCGGTTTTATTCAGTACATTTTCCTTTCATCTTATTTATTCATTATCCTAAATATGATGTTCATTTTCATGCACATGTATTCATTTATGATCATTTTAACTTAAAAAGTTAAAAAGTTTTAACTTAAAAAGTTTTGTCCATTTATCAGCCACACATAAAACACTTAAAGCAGTCATGTCAGAGAGAAACAATACTGTTTATCAAACCATAAAGAAACTAAGTTAATGTAATGCTATAGATCCATTAAAAAAAACTATAGTTGATCAAATGGAAAAATATCCAGGTTAAACAAGTTATTAAACAATATGTATAGTATGAAAAAAATAATGAAAAATACTATTATTTCCAAATGCTGATTATGAATATTTTTCTCCTTTTGTGTTTAGTTTTTACAACATGCATAAAAACATTTATAAAAATTATCACAAACTTGCATCTTTATAAATGTTATCATTTCTTCAAATAATCTTTTTTACAAATAACTTTTTTGGGATATAATTTACATGAAACATTCATTGAAAGTAAATAACTCAATGATTTTTTAATAAGTTTATAGAGTCGTACAACCATCATGGCACTAAGTTTCAGAGTATTCTGTGAGACCCCAAAGTTCCCTTGTGCCTATTGTAAGAACTGGCTTTAGGCTGGGCATGGTGGCGCATGCCTGTAAGCGGTAGTCTAGGAAGCCGCAGCTGGGGCCAGGGGTTGAGGTTCGAGTCCCACTGGGGGCACATAGCAAGACTTAGTTCCAAAAAATATATAGCTGGGCGTGGTGGTGCATGCCTGTAATCCCAGCTACCTGGGAAGCTGAGGCTGGGGATTGCTTGAGTCTGTGGTACCCCGGGTAACGTGAGCCTGCAGTTCCACAGGCAAAAATAGCAAGACCTAGTCTCAAAAAAAAAAAAACTGGTTTTGTCTGAGCCAGAAGAGCATCACCTCTCAGCAGGTGTATCAGGACAAGTTTCCAGAAGGCGATTCTGAAAATTCAACAAAATATACCTGGATTCGGACTTTGGTGGTCTACTTTTTAGGCAAGATTCCTTCTTTTGCCTTCCTTTGAATTTCTACTGGTCAACTTATCGTTACAGATAATTATTACAGTCTGTCAATCATTTCATTCCATCTCATCTCAGATATCATAACTTAGAGAAACAGAATAAACTACTCATTTCAGTGTGGTTATTTTAGAAAACTGTGTTAGGGAGTTACAATCATTCAAATAAGTTTGAATTCAAAAGGTGGGGATTATTCTGTTAGCCAAGCATAGGAAAGAAACAACACAATAAACACAAAAGCTTATATAAATTACTTACCTCAGAAAAAAATGTACTATATTTTGATGATGGGTTTTCTGTCTGTGAAGAACTAGAGTCACTGGAATTAACCAAATACGTTCGACTATCAAGGCGTAATTTCTCAGGCAGATGGCCTGCACAAGCCAGTTCATTTTCTTTATTTGCCATGTCACAGTCCCCACTTCTAGGGGACAGCTTTTTTCTATAACAAGGACTTGGAAAGGGATGAATTTTCTTTCTGCGATAGATCACCTTATGTAGTTTATCTGGGTTTTTCACAGCTTGTCCAACTGTTCTGTAAAGAGAATTGATTTTTTTAAATGACTAAGAACATGAAAATTTTATTTTATTTATTTATTTATTTATTTATTTATTTTTTAGACTAGGTCTCGCTACCCGCAAACTCAAGCAATTCCTAGTCTCACCCTCCCTCCTGAGGCTGGGATTAAAGGCACATGCCACTATGTCCAGCCCTTTAAAGTTTTTTAAAAAATATTTACTAGGCCACATTTGGTGGTAAATAGTAGTAAGCAGCATTTAAATGAATCTCTACTCTTAGAATGAAGAAAATAAAAGGGAAGTTACAAACCATCTGGAAAGTAATGAAAGGATATTTTATAACAAATTACACTAAAATATAGTGACTAGATGCTTTTAAGTGAAATATACTGGCTATTGTTTTCTAGTAGCCTAATCAAAAGTGATACAATATTTATACAAGTGTGAATACTTTAAAATATATTTAAGGTGAAGCATATTTAAAAATGGGTAAGATAAGTGACAGTAGAGTAAATTTCATGGTAGAGGATAGTGGTTCTCAAATGTTTTGGCTTCAAGATGTTTTACACTAAACTTCCTGAGGCCTGATAAGAAATTTTTTAGACAGGCAATATGTACTCACATTTACTACATCAGAAACAAAAACTGAAAAAAAATTGTTAATCCTTTTGAAAAATAATACTTATAGCCAGGCACGGTGGCTTGTGCCTGTAAGCTTCAGCCTATGAAGCAGCCAGGGCAAGGGATCACGGTTCGAGTCCCACCTGGGGCCTGTAGCGAGACCTAGTTCCCCCCAAAAAATAGTTGGGCGTGGTGGCGCGTGCCTGTAATCCCAGCTACTTGGGAAGCTGAGGATGGGGAATGCTTGAGTCTGTGGTACCCCGGGCAACATGAGCCTGCGGTTCCACAGGCAAAAATAGTGAGACCTAGTCTCAAAAAAAAAAAAGAATAATAACAACACTTATTATACTTAACAAAGAATATTCTATCCAAAAGACTTCCTTATTTTCGAAAACAAGAAAATACATACTGAGAAGAATGACACTGTTTAACATTTTTGCAAAAATTAAAACATCTGGTTTAGTGGAAGACGGAGTCTCACACTTGTTTCTGCATTCATACTAAATATCAAGCAGCCTCTCATAACTCTACTATACACTTGTAGAAGAATGAAAATAATTAAGTAAATACTATCCTAGTATTCCTGTGAATATAATTTTGACTTTATAGATTCCTTGAAAAAGCTCAGATTAGATTTTGAGAACCAATGGTTTTAGTAAAACTGCCTTTAGAGTTTGACTGATCTGAGAATGAATGCTACTTTTACCACTTTCTGGGTTCTGACTAGAAGAACATACTTCTCTGATCTTTGATTTTCTCATAATAGAGATAATGATACCTATATCTAATACGACTGTTGTAAGGATCAGAGACAATATTGATGTATTAGGTGCCATGCCCGGCACAAAGGACCAGCTTGATAATAAGTAATAGTATTATAATAAAAGAGTAATTTTTTTACTATTTTTACTTTTTTTTTTGAGACTAGGTCTACTATTTTTCCCTGTGGAACCGCAGGTTCACGTTGCCCGTGGTACCACAGACTCAAGCAATCCCCAGCCTCAGTTTCCCAGGTAGCTAGGATTACAGGCTCATGCCACCACGCCCAGTTATTTTTTGGGACTAGGTCTCACACTGTGTTGCCCCAGACAGGTCTCAAACAGCGATCCCCAGACCCCACCGGGACTCCATAAGCTGTTGCTTACAAGCACAGGCTACGCCTAGCCCTATTTTCACTCTTAACTGGCTTTCAGTATTTGCGATTTCCCATAAATTTAAAGACCCTCTTACCTGTTTATGTAAGCAGCCAACTGTTTTGGAGATTTCTTAACCTAAAAAATAAAAGTAGATAACTGTAGCATACTTAAGTTCTTTAATGAAGTTATATAAACTATGTGACTGATATCACCAAGTCTAAAATTGAATAGTCAAGTTTTTCAGTTAAAACTTTTTTAGTTTTATTGTTATAATCTCAATCATTATTTATGACAACACTAAGTATTTTTGATAATGCAACAAACAAATCTATCTCTTTGTTTTCCCTGCCACTATCCACATGTTAGACCCATCAGATCCTTAGTAAGGAAGTTGAATTTTATCATGGTTTAGAAGAAATGTATCAGTCTTGCAATGGAGAATAAAAACAACCTTTTTCTTTTTCTCTTTAATAATCAAATTATATCAAGTTAAAACAATATACTGTAGTCAAAATTTTTGAGAGCTCTTGGAATATAAACAATTTCCAATAATCCACTAATTCTACTTAGTTCTAGGGTATTATGCAGAATGATTACTCCCATTACTTAACAATTTAATCAGCAACAATTCATAATCTAACAAATTAGACTGTGACAGACAAATGATTGTTCCTCCCCAAACAATGCTGTGTTGAAAATCCTAATGCCAAAGTTAGAGTACTAGGAGATGGAGTTTTGGGGAGATATCTAGGTCATTAGGATGGAGACCTTCTGGGGTTGGACTGGACACCTTATAAAAAGGAGTCCAGATACTTTCTTGTCTCCTATTATGTGAGGACACAGAGAGAAGACAGCCATCTATGAATCCGGAAGTGGGCCATCACCAGATACCAAATCTGGTAGGGCTTTGATTTGGCTTAAACAGCTCCCAGTAAGGAAAAAATGTGTTGTTTATAAACACAGTCTACTGTATTCTGTGATAGCAAACTCAACAGCCTATGATACTATCTTACCCATTACTTAGAAACCATGGACTTACCTCCTTCATGTTCTTTTTAGTGAAATTAGAGATTTTTTTCCTAGGAAGATCAATGGAATGATCCTCAATATTATTATGAAAGTTCCGTTTTTTAACATTGTGGGTTTTAGATGCCATAATCTTTTAAGTACCTATACAAGAAAATAAAAGTGGAAAGTACAAAAAGCAAAAAGCCTGATTATTTTCTTAATATACATAGAAAAATGCATCTCTATACTCAACTAGAATAATAAATGATTGTATTTCTAACTCATACTTTTTTTTTTAAACCTTAAACACAGAGGCAGCACAAGAAAACACATTCCAAGAAATTAAGGCTTTCTATTCTCTTTAGATGAAACCAATTATAGCATAAATGCTGTTTTTCTTTTGTTAATGCAAGATGTCAATCTCCCCATTTTCCATATCAATAGCCATATATTAAGTTTAAATTTATATTTTGTGAAATTAAGTCTATATAGTAGGTCTATATGGTATTCAAATGTAAAGAAGCCTAAAATCTTGGAATTAAATCACTGGGTTAAATGCAATCATAGGCAGTCAGAAAAGTCAAAATGAGATCACATGTATCTGACTTGTCTTATGCTTAACCCTTAAATTTTTCTTTCATCCTTACAGCTAGCTCGCTAAGGTTTTCCACTACCTTCCAAATATAACAATCCACATGTTCCTATTACTCCAACTACATCCAAATTATAAAATATATGTGATGATTAGTTTATAAAGTAGGAAATTAAGTATTTGTCCATTTGCACGCAGGTTTCACAAAGGAAATTTATTTCAGGTCATGGTCTGAACACAAGTTCCTCCCTCATTCTTTCTTTAAACATTTAGTGAGTATTCACTCTATGCCAGGACCTGGAGTTAATGAAGATGACAGAAAGAGATTCTGTTCTTTAAAATTCATTCAGAAAGTCTTTTGGGCTCTAACACAGACAATAACTCATCAGGTCTTGCATGAGTTCTTGGGAATATTCTTTAAAAAAAAAAAAAAAAGAAATCCACAAGTTTTTCTGATGCACACTCCTAGTAGAAAACGTCTTTTAGAGAACTTTCCAAAAATATGTGTCAACACAAGAAATTCTAAAAATGTGAAAATGTTCTCAGAGTAGTCTAACATTTCCCTGCCACGAACCCATGGAGAAACCTTCCACCTTTACCCACAGGTTAAGAAACTTGTAGGCTGAGACTTTAGAAAGTAAATAAATACCTGTAATAATACAATAAGCACCCCAAGAGAGGGGTACCCATGTGAGGCAGCAAAGCTTTGCTGAAGAGCATCTTAGAGGACAAATAGCACATTGAGAAAATATCATGTGCAGAACAAAGGGCATGAAGCAGCATGGTTCGTCTGGCAATTTCTTAAACAGATGCATATGACTGGAGTTTAGGCTGGGGTAGGCAGTAGTACAATGAGAAATGAAAATGGAATGACAGGCAGACTCTAGATCATAAAAGCTCTCAGCTAAAAGGTATACTTTTTTTCTTAAAGGAGGAAAATTTTAAAAAAAAAACTTAAAATAGTTTTGGTTGGAAAGGGCACCAGAGGGAGGAGGGAAGGAGGACAAAAGGGGAGGTATCCCAAAAACCATTTACTGAGGCTGTGATCTAATAAATGAAAAAAAAATAATAAATAAAGTCCAGGGGCAGACACACACACACAAAAACAAAAGAAAGGGTTTTGGTTTGGTTTTAAATGCATTTAGGTTCCTAGATTCCCTTTTCCACTCAGGTAAAAGACTGGCACTTTGTTCTATGGAGAAATTAAAGAGTCCCTGGCATGAGAAACATGAAGCACAAATAAAGGTGAGAGGGAAAAATTCTAAAAAGGAGGATCAAGTGCAAGTTTGTATACTAAATGTTGAGACCACTAACCTTTTTTTTACAACACATAGTTTTGGAAATTAAAAATAGTAAATAGTAAGATAGAATAACAACACAGAAGCTCTACGGGGAAAGTTGAGGGTATATATCCTAAAATAAAGGATATAAAAACAAGGAGGGAAAAATCCTAAGATTGTCTTAGAAGGACCAACATCCAAATACATGGAATTTCAGAAAGAGTAGAGAGAAAGTAAATAAGAAATCAAAAACACAACTCAAAAAACGATACAGGGCTAAGGCTGAAAGACATGAGTTTCTAAATTGAAGGGGCAGTCTGAGGGTCAGTATCCTGTATGAAATAGACATAAAAAATCAATGTCAAATTTTTGATGACTAGAAAAGCTAGAGGAGGCAAAAAAAAAAAATACAAGAAAAACAAACAAAAATAAATAAAGCCTAAAACACAAACAGGATCACATACAAATGTTAAAGTCATGAAAAGGTGCCTCAAAAATTCAAAAGGTAATGTAAAATTTTATGTCCAGTCAAATTATCCATCAGTATGGGTATAAGAGAAAGATAGTTTCAGACACTCAAAATTCAAAAACTTTTATCCCAGGAGGAACAGGAAGTTTGATATGCAACAATGAGAAATACAAACAACAGATCCCAAAGGATTGAGAGTAGGTCAGGGATTTTCAAGATAGTTTTGAAGAAAGATCCCACAATGAAGGCTGTGTATCAAAAGCAGAGGCCAACCATTGGAGCAAGTTAGCAGGTTGAAAGCAGAAGTCTTCACAAAAATGACCTGGTGCTTGTTAGAGAAATACAAAGAACTGAGGGAGAGTCACAAAGCAGAAGTACATTTTTCAAGTACTAAAAGAACTGTCAATCCAGAATTATACATGCAGAGGAATATAATCCAGAATTATACATGAGGAATGAATAAGAAAGGAAGATGTTATCAGATGAACGAATATTAAAGAACAAATCTTAGGACATCAGAGAGACAAAAAGAAAATGGTAAGGTAAATTATATTTGATGGTTAAAGCAAAATTATAAAACTACCATATTTCAAAAAAATATGTAGAGGAAATACTTAAGACAATTATGTTGTAAGTGGGGGAAAAGCAAAAAAAAGTAAGATTTCCACACGTCACTCAAATTGGTAAATGACAAACTAGAAGACTGTTGATAGCTACATACATATACCTAGAATTGCTGTTAAAAAAAACTTTTTAAGGGGATAGCCTCAAAAGTACAGATTAATCAAAATACAATGCTTTAAAATGCTGAAGTAACCCAATGGAAGGTTAAAAAAAATGTGGTAGAAAATATAATTACACTATATATAAATGGTGTAAAAGTTAGAGACTGTCACAGTAGACTAAAAAACATGATCTAATAATGTCATCTATAAGAAATTAAAGCAGTAGAGGCAAGAAAATAAAAGATCTACATGCAAGTATTAACTTAAAAAGAGATGGATTTATTAATATCTGATAAAGATGTCAGGGCAAAGTGTTACACAGTCCATCAAGATAACATAACAAGCTGGGCACGGTGGCTCCTGCCTGTGAGCTTCAGCCTATGAAGCGGCTGTGGCTAGGGATCGCAGTTCGAGTCCCACCTGGGGCCCGTAACGAGACCTAGTTCCAAAAAAATAGCTGGGTGTGGCGGCCTGCACCTGTAATCCCAGCTACCTGGGAAGCTGAGGCTGGGGATTGCTTGAGTCTGTGGTACCCCGGGCAACGAAGAGCCTGCGGTTCCATGGGCAAAAATAGTGAGACCTAGTCTCAAAAAAAAAAAAAAAAAAAAAAGATAACATAACAATCTTAAAGTGTATGCACCAGACACCACTGAAATATTAATGTAGCAAAAATAATCTTAGAAACCACTATTATAGAAGAGATCCTTGTTTTTACTGAAAAACGTATTATGTTTATTAAATTATTTACAAAAGATCAATGAGTGAGAATCCAATTTACCAATAAAATTGGAGTTGTCTTTGCTGCAAACAAAGCTTAAGAAATATAAGTAGTTGGTGGCTGGGCACGGTGGCTCGTGCCTGTAAGCTTCAGCCTATGAACTGGCCAGGGCCAGGGATCGCGGTTTGAGTCCCGCTCGGGGCAACAGAGCGAGACCTAGTTCCAAAAATATAGCTGGGCGTGGTAGCGCGCGCCTGTAATCCCAGCTACCTGGGAAGCTGAGGCTGGGGATTACTTGAGTCTGTGGTACTCCGGGCAACGAGAGCCTGTGGTTCCACAGGCAAAAATAGCAAGACCTAGTCTAAAAAAAAAAAAAAAAAAAAAAAAAAAAAAAAAAAAAAAAAAAAAAAAAAAAAAAAAAAAAAAAAAAAAAAAAAAAAAAAAAAAAAAACAAAAATCAAAAAAAAATAAGTAGTTGGAAGAAAGAGGTGTCATTCACATTTTTAAAAAATACTATAGAATGACGAAAGTGTAATAGAAGTGGTGGTCCTACTTCATATACATTATGAAATGCCGAAGACAGTAGTGCTATAGATACCTGTTTAAGATTCTAAAAACTTAAAAATACAAAAATAAAGATTACTAGATAATACCATTTGGAAATCAAATTTTGAAACCTTAAAATGGGTGGTCTAGAAAAAGAATAGTATGGGCTTATCTCACTTATATGTGGAATATAGATAAATCAAACAAAGGACAAGAAATAGGAAAATCTAACAAGTTCACTATAGACATGAAACACACAGCAGAGAGGGATGAAACAGGAGAAGAGGAACACAAAGGAAAAGGGTGATGAGTCACAGGTGATATGGTGGTGGGAATAACATGGGGACTACAACAATGAAAAAATACTTTTTTTACCCTCCCCATACGGTAGGAGAGAAGGTCCACAGTCAGGGAATTGGCTCTACAACAATCTGCAAACTGAGGGAGCAGAGATGATCCATAAAGGCCGTCAGTGGTTGCCTACCCTCACTGAGAAACCTCATTACTGAAAATGACTAGGAGCAAGGTCCCCCAAGCCAGAAGGCAGGGCTATGGGGTGAAGATGCAACGGATATGCAGGGAGAATGGACTGGAACAGGCAGCCAGCAATGAGAAGACATTGATAAACCTCAAATGAGCACAGACAGTCTGTCCAAAGCAAAGCTAAGACTACAATCCTTCACGTACCGTAGGCTTTGTACCAGGAACACAGTCCCTCATCCATCAAACAGACACAACCACAGAAAAATAAGAGATCGGTGGATTCAACATAAATGAACAAACAAGAGAGGAGTCTGAGTGAACGGAAGGGGCATCAGGGGTGGGAAGGCATGCCAGCAACCATTTATCTATGTAAGAAATTTTTAAAAAAATTAATAAAACAAACAAAAATATTAAAGAATATTTTAATGTTCTATTGCATATTTGAAAAAAAAATTTTTAATTTTTAAATTAAAAAAAATTAAAAAATTTTTTTAAATTAAAAAAAATTTTAATTTTTAAATAAAAATTAACTTTCAATAAAATAACAGCTACCACACCATTTTGTCACTTTTAACAATGGAACAATTATCTCCATTTTAAAAATATATTTTTTAAGAAGCTATGAAACTTGTTCTAATATACCAAAAATGTTTTGTTTACTTACGCCTAAATTTGCCTGATCAGTGGAGGATGATAAAAGTTCCTCATTCCAAGACTCTGTGTTTTGCTATACTATGTATTATGTATTATGTATAGCATATAAAAGTTATGTTTAAACTATACTAGTCAATCAAATGTGTGATAGTATTATATCTAAAAAAAATACATAACTTAATTTTAAAAACTATTTCTCTAAATGCTAGCCATTATCTAGTATTCAGCAAATTACAATCTTTTTTGCTGGTGGAAGGTCTTCCAAAAAATACACTATCTCAGGCCAGGCATGGTGGTATGAGCATGGTAGTGCATGTCTGTAGGTGGCAGCCTAGGAAGCCACGGCCGGGGCCAGGGATCATGGTTTGAGTCCCGCCCTGGGCAATGCAATGAGACCTAGTCCCCCCCCCCAAAAAAAAATAGCTGGGTGTGGTGGCACACACCTGTAATCCCAGCTACCTGGGAAGCTGAGGCTAGAGATTGCTTGAGTCTGTGGTACCCCGGGCAATGTGAGCCTGCGGTTCCATGGGTAAAAATAGCGAGACCTAGTCTCAAAAAAAAAATACACTATCTAAAATTAAAAAAAAAACACTATCTACAAAGCACAGTAAAATGAGGTAAACCTGTATTCACTTCTTCCTAGCCTGAAACAGTTTTTAAAAGAACATATAAGGTAGCATTTTTTTAAAAGTGGAGGACTTTAGCACATTAGAAAAATGCAAAGTCAAAACTATAATTAGGTCCTATTTCAAGGTCACTAGAATGGCTTAATAAAAATAACAATAACAAATGTTGAGCAGGATGTGGAGAAATTAAAAATTAAAAACCTAACATATTATAGCAGAAATGTAAAATGATATAAAAACTTGGGGAAATTGTTTGGCAATGTCTTAAAATGTTAAATAAAGATTTACCATATGACGCAGCAA
>PVHY01016609.1:0-33330 GCA_004024945.1 Uropsilus gracilis
ATACCAATCAGATGAATTAAAGTCAACTCTCCCCTGCCTAGACATTCCTGATCTTTTATACCACTTTCTCTTTCATTTTTTCCTCTAGAGTATGTATCTTCTAACATAGTCATCCAGTTTACCTAGTTTTCATGTTTATGGTTGCCTCCACCCTGCCTCCATGACTTGGTAATTTTACCTCTACTATATACTGATAGAGCCTGAACATGTGGCTCTAGCGAGCACTGAGTACATACTTGTTGAACTTAACAATGTCAATCCCATTTTCAGATTCTCAGCCTTTTCCTTCTGCTGTTAGGATGAAACCCAAATGCTTAGTAAAACCTCTCAAAGCCTCTTCCAGATCGAGGATCTCCTCACTTGCTCCCTCCTTCTCTCAGTGCCACTACCACTTAACCTTTGTGGGTTTCTGGCAGATCCTAACATGCCCCATTCCTTCAGCCCTCTCTGCCTTTTGGGGTTTATTTTGCCCACCAGGGATCCACTTTACCTACTTCCCCATTTGAGAAGAAGAATGTATCTTTTTTTAAAACTTGGAGCCTCTGGGGTCTGCACCAGCACCACCCATCTTGATTAGTTGCTTCCTCCTCTTTGCCTACACTGAAGTTTATGTAGTTGCCCCTGTTGTGGTACCATTTTATACATCCAGCCCTCTGTCTCCTCTTCTAAACTTGTGTTCAACCATGTATGGTTCTGTGTGCCTCCCCCCCTGCCCCCTGAAATGATCAGTGTCTGGCACAATAAAATTAAATCAATACAAATGATTGCACAGAGAAGCTACTGGTACATCGACCTAAGTTGTCCGAGGTTTAAGCTGGACATGCAGCACATCCAGATTATGCTGTCATCACCTAGAGCCTGTGTTTCACACAGGGTGCTCCACACCCTCACACCCTCCATTTCCACGGGTGTGAATACAGGCATCAGGAATGATCTTCCTCCTCTACCTCAGGCCCCAATCAGTAGTCATGTTCTACTGACTCGGCTTTCCATGTGCCTCACATCCACTTATTTTCTTTCAGTCTTGCTGTCAGGTGCTGTTACCAGATGAGCATCATGCTTCCTGGCACATAGTCATTTCCATATATTTGTGTTGAATATATGAGTCTTCTGAGAAAACTGTTTTTTAGACAGCAACAGGCGGAATGCACACCTGAGCCTGTAGAATTGCCCGAGTTACAGAAGTCCAAGGTTTTTCTGAAAGATGGTGTATCAAGGCCCAGCAGAGTGATTTTGGATCATCCACAGTGTGCCAGACGGAACTTGAATTTCTCCCTTAATTTTACCAAAGAGGTTATTTTTTTTTTCTGATTGTTCCTACCTTTAAAATTCAAGTTAGGATATATTTACCTCACTGGGATATAGAAAGTTACTATAAGTTGGCAAATAGTTTGTTTTATCCCAAGTGATAAAAAAAAGGTCAAGGTGATTGTACTCCTTAAAGGTGGGTCACACTAGGGCTCAGTATCCTCAAGTGCAACCTTGTGGGCATTAATCTAGAAACCCTAACGGTGCTTTCAGCTCTCAATCTCTAAGCACATTATATTATTTTATTATTAAATAGAATTCTATTAAACATTCTATTAAAACAAAAGAGCAGGAACAGAAAAGTCTAGAAGAATTAAGCCAATTGTAACCTCTAACGATGTGAATGATTCTGAAACCAGTCAGTAGCCCTAAGGTGGAGCCACTCACTGGGCAGGTTCCAGCGCTCCTGTGGGTGAACAGGGAAGCAGGAAGAAGAGTTGTGGGTGGTGGAGGAGTGGAGTGGACTGTTGATAAGTAGTTTCTCCCACCTCTTCCTCAGCAGTCGCTGTTACAGTTGATTGCATCTGCCAAGTCTTGTTGGAGAAATTACTAGACCAAAAATTCAACTGCATGTGATTTCTGTGCCCTCTCCCTACGCACGAGGACGTCTGATGTGTCTGCTCTCCTCTTGCACCTCCTCCCTCCCATGTCAAAGTTAAGGTTGGACAGATTTAGTTGGGGTGCTTGATCCTAAGGTCTGGCTCGCCGTAGCCTCTAGAACACACTGGTCCATGGCTTCAATTCCAAAAGGCAGAAAGAGAAATGGAACTTTAGTCGTGCAGTTTCTGTTATCTGTAACCATGGCAAACGTTAACCATCTGTGAGGCTCCCATTTTAACACTATTTTTCCCTTTCTCTCTCTTTTCTTTATTTCCATTTCTTTCTTGTGAAAAACAAGCTGAGGAAGTGGAGAGACTGGCTGCGATGCGCTCTGATTCTCTTGTCCCAGGTACTCATACCCCACCCATCCGGAGGAGAAGTAAGTTTGCCAATCTGGGGAGGATTTTCAAGCCTTGGAAATGGAGGAAGAAGAAAAGCGAAAAGTTCAAACACACATCTGCTGGTGAGATTCATTTTTTTCTTCATTTCTCATTGGGCATTTGTTGATATGAACCCTGTATTAAATAGCAACAATTGTTAATTAATTGATTGCTGCAGGCTGTTTATACCAAAGGAAAAATCCACTCCCTAGGATTTTTTAATTTAATAATTCTTTAAGATGACTGATAATGGCCTTTAGATCCTAAGTGTTTCTTGTGTCTTGATTTTTTTCTATATATATATTTTTTTTAATTGAGATACCATTTTTATTTCACCTACAAACATCTATAATTGAATACTTTCATCCTAGAATTGACAATCCATTTTTTCATTACCCATTCTCATTTTTACTGTTGTTGTAAAAGTCAACATACAGCAGAAAATAAGTTATATATGTGTGTTGGGCAGATTTCACAGAGGAGAAATCTCAAGTAAATGATTCTTGAACATGACAGGAAAAATACATGAGAATGGAACTGAAACATCATTATAATGACAAAGATATAGCCTGGTGGAAAGTAGGGGAGTTTGGGGTATGTCAGTTTAGCTGAAGGGTAAATAGCCCAGAATCTGGAATCAGAGTGCTTGGGTCTTGGGTATAAGTCCCACCTTATATGCAGTAGTTACTCAATTTATTTAACTGTTCTTCAGTTTTCTCATCTATGAAATAGGGGTAAAAATAATGCCTTCAAAACTTAAAGTTTGTGGAAAGTTGACATGGCACACTACATGGACATATTTAATGTAAGAGTGCATAGAAGACCTTGTATAGTGAAGAAAACAGAGTTCAGATTTCACCCTGTGGGGCTTGGGCGAGATGATAGAACAGCTATGTAGGTAGGTTTGTTCTGTTTCAGTTTTTCAAAATATGTGCCCTGGTCATCAACCAGGCCAACTCCAGGACTTTCCTGTTCTTCTCCTTCTGCATTCTCAAACTCAGTTGGTGCTCTTTCTTGTGTGCGCTCTCTCTCTCTCTCTCTCTCTCTCTCTCTCTCTCTCTCTCTCTCTCTCTCTCTCTCTCTCTCTCTCTCTGTCTCTCTGTCTCTCTTTCTCTCATTCTCTCTCCCTCCCTCTCTCCCTCTCTCCTTCTGTCTCCCTAACCATTACCTAGGAGATGATCTGCTTCTTATAATTGAATACTTGTCCTTTGGTCTGAGGTTTTTAATGCTAATTACTTTGTGAATGAAAGATCAATAAACAGGAATGTTCCCAAAAGTCTGGAAATCTTGGACAGTTTTCAGGGTAGTCACTCCCAGTTCATGTTTCTCACTCTCTCTTAGAGGGAAGCCTCAGTGCCCTGTGGACACAATGGATTAATTCTTGAGATCAGATGCCATCTCTGAATTCCATGGAGCCTTAAATTGCCTTACATTCAACTGAGTCCTTTCACCCTGACTGCGTTTTCCACTCTCTGTCATTGTCCAGATTCGTTAAGTAGTAATAAAACATGCTGGTGAATCACACACTCCTAAACACTGTTGACAGCTTGTTCTGCAACTGAAACTCCAGATCACCTGTGTTGTGAAAAGAAAAAGGCACTGCCTCAGAGAGGAAGTATCTAAATGAAATATATTCTTTTGACAAAGTTAGGTAACACACATGAACAGGGAAGAAAAAGGGACTATTTTGTGAGCATCATAGAAAACAATAGCAGATTACAGAGACTATTACTTGTAACAGTCTTCCTGATTTGCCATGTAAATGGCCTATACTCATAGTCATATGCATTTAAATAATTGCCCTTTACTAGCATAAGTCCCAGAATGATAATGTGATAGATGCATTTCCTAGAAAATAAGAGTTTTCTTTAGCCCATTTGAAAAGACCAAAGGCTGATGCTTCTCAGAGGATAAGACACCAGATTAACAGTATACTGACTGTTTCAAGAAGCTGAAAAATGTGTCCACTGGAAGATGCAAAAACATTGGCATTACATTATTTTGCATCAATAAAATATTCAAAAATTATTTATAACTCTTCTGGGAGGAAGTATTAAAAATTTTGACAGATAAAGTTGCAACTTTAGTCATCCTTATTGTTAATTATTTTTATGATCTCCATGGCCAAATGATTAATTTGGCAGCTGAATGTGATACTGTATTTAATTATTTTTTAAGGAGATATTCAGCCTTGGAATTAGAAAAAGTAGAAGATATACTATAAAATATATCCTGGTAGATGGATGGGTACATGATATAGCAGATGCTATTGTAGTTTTGTTGTTGTTGTTGTTGTTTTTTAATCAACAATTTAATCCAGTAGTACACTTTATTATTAACTGGATCCAGAAATACTATTCCAATTTTTAGAAAATGCTTTCCCTTCTAGATCTTAGTTGAAGGACAACATACAGATACTCAACATGAGTAATTGTATGTATGTTCAAGTAATACTTTGAAGTGCAGACTTTCCTGTGTGTAGATAAAAGTCAAATATTGAATAAACAGGAGAATTTTGGTAATGTTAATTGATTGGTCAGTTTTAGCTGGTGTGCTTACTTGTCTGTATGGAATTCTTTTAATATATACAACAATATCCCTAATTTTAAGTAAAAAGAGTATGTGCATACATTAAATTGATATTATATATTTGCATTTAAATTTTATGCTTTTTAGGGACACACAAGAGGTCATAACCAATGCATACTTGAACTGCTATTATTTCCACAGTGAGTCTAGTTCTGTTTACCATAATTAACTCATAAAGGTTTTCTATAACTCAGGTTGTAGATGTGTGTATCTGTGTATATGTTCTCAAAGGTTACCCTAAAGATACTGCTTTGTAAATTATACATGTCGTTTGCTTTATAGTTTTCTATATAGTTGTAAGAGAAGTACACTAGAAAATTGAGATCTCAACATGTCCCTCAATTTTGGCATCAGAAATTGTGTGAAATTTCATGTCTCCTGCTGTTCATATATAAGTTCAAGGCCAGTGTCCATCATTAAGACCATACGCTAAGCTCTGGTTAGAGGTGAATGCACTACAAGACAGACTATTCCCTTCAGAAGCAACCCTACATCATATGACAGAGGGAGGAAATCAGCAATGGTTAGAATTTAACAAATAGGTTCTCAGGGAATGATGGCACCATGCTTTTCAGCCTGTCCTCAGAGATCCTGTCCAAGTTTTTATGTGGAGTCAGCAACAGGTGTCCACGGCTCATTTGTACACCTGCCCCAGGAGTGAAGACCGATGACAACATCCCTCTGAAATAGAGCAGACAGTGCCTCCCCAAAATAGTTAACTGCAACCATCTTATCCAAATTCCTTAAAAATGAGGACTGTATTTATAGAAAAGTAGAACTGGCAAGAATAAACTGTGAAGATGTCACCCAGTTATGCTTTTATTTCCTCTTAAAAGAAAATCATAAGCTGTAGGGATTAGCTCCTGAAGTCTTCATTGTGCCAAAATTCCCTCCTTATCTCTGAGTTTTTCTGCATGCATAGGGCTGGGGTGGGGGGGAGGGAGACCTTTGCTAAACTGACCTTGTTGGTAATTTTGTGGTATGCAGAGTATAGTGAGAGAGATAGGTCATCGAATCAGTAAGAACAGAGGAAAGAGGTAATATCACAGATAAGGACAATGAAGGAAAGATAGTTGACTGAGTCTGAAAGATCATGGAAACATACCTTTAGGAAAGAAGTTTGAGATAGGGTCTTTGGAAATTGTAGGAATTTAGAAAATTAGAATGCTTCACAGAAACAGCATGTGCAAAGGTCTGGTGGTAGAAGAAACAGGGATGAGTAATCTAAGAAAGCAAGAAAGGCCTGTGAAAATGGAGAGCTGGGAATATAGTGTGGGTTGAAGCTGGAGCAGTGATCAGAGACCTCAAAATTGGGTCTGCAGCCTGTAGAACAAGTTAGATATGAGAATGAGGGACTGCAAAAAGATAATTAGGAAACTGCTCTTCAGAGAATAGTAACGGGTTAGTTTTTGGTAGTAGAAATGGGTGATTTGGATCATTAAAATGAATAAGTACTAGGACTTACAAATAGAATGTAGGAGGAGGAGAAAGAGGTATCAATTTCACACTCTAGTTTTGTTTCGGGTACATGGTGGTGACCTTACCTGAGTTGAGTACTGTGGAAGGGAGACAATTTTGGAGGAGCAGGCTAGCATGGGTGAGAAGATACTCCAATTTTAGGCATGTGTTTAAATTGACTTTGTGATGACCAAAGTTGGTAATTGGATATGGGAAACAAAGGAGAGGATCAGTTTGAGGTTTTTTGCATGTGCACTTTAGAGTGATGAATTTGGAGAAAATCTAGAATGCAAACACAAGAGGATTAAGGAATGTCTTATAGACAAAGGGAGAATATCATCATCAGTGATTGAATAAAGTAGGATGAACACATAGAAAGAAACACAGTGACTAGAGGAAGGAGAAAAATTAGAAGACAGTGGTGTGATCGGAGCCAGGAGCAGAGAATATTTCAAGGAGGTATGATTAACTCTGCTCAGTGCCATGAAGAAGCAAAGTAAGAAGAGATAAATTTCCACTGACTCTAGTGATTGTGATAACTAGAGATCACTGATGAATTAGGAGGAACTCTCTGGGAGGATTCTTGGGAGGTAGATGTTAGATTAGTGTGGAGTTGTGTGATTAGTTGGAAGTGATTAGTGATGAGTAGGGAGTGAGTTTTTGAATAATGTAGTTAAAAGTGGGAAAAAGAGCACAAGGATGAATGGTGAAGAAAATGAATGTGTGTCTATTGGGGCTTGGATGTGTGGGTTCTGACTGGGAGGCTGTTGTTTGTGTATTTTCTGATTTGTTAATGTCATTTTATGATTCCAAGAGACATACATGTAAGAGAGCCAGTGTGAAAAGTCCAGTCAGAGAAAGAATTAGAACATATAGAAGACAAAAGAGAGTGCAGGCAAGGTGCTGAAAATGTATAAGTGGGTGAGATATGAAAAAAGGACAGTAAGATCAGTCTCAGAAAAAATGATGACCACTTCCTCCAAGAAAGTAGGAGAAAGCAGAGCGGCTGGGCCAGCTGCAGGAGCAGATAGGTAGGAAGTTGGGAATGACCCTACCTGATGCCTGAGCGTTTCTAGGATATTAAGTCAGGTGACCTCCTAAAGAGGAGGGAGGAGCACTGTCAGAGTTAAGTCAATTTTAGATAAATAATGATGAATTTTCACATATTGAACAGTAAGTAGTTCAGTGGTTTTGGTAGTCCAAATATAGTTCATGAACAAAGCAGATTGTTGGTGCTAAGTTTTGCCAGATGAAGAGAAAGAAAAGGAGGACAAAAAAGCCTGGGAATCTGTTTGTATTAATATCCTCTGATTGTTGTCATAAACCACCACAACTTTAGTGTCTTTGAACTACAGAAATTTATTGTCTCACATTTCTGAGGTCAGAAATCCAAAGTCAGGGGTGTGGCAGGCTTGCTTCTTCCTGGAAGCTCTGAGGCAGAGCCTGGTGCAGGCCACTCCCCAGCCTGGTGGTTGCTGGGTAGCGCTGAGAACTGTGACTAGTGGCTCCGTGTTGAGACTCGGCCTCTGCCTACTCGTAGCCTTCCATCTGTGTCTCAATTCTCCCTTTCCTTCTCTTAGAAGGATACCAAACATTGGATTTGGAGTACACCCTATTATTTGTGATAACCTCATTTTGAGACCTTAATTTAGTTATATCTAGCAAGACCTTTACTTCCAAATAAAACTGACATTCACAGGTTTTGAGATAAAAACATGAAAAAATTGGCCCCTTCTTCTAAAAGTATTAAGGGAAATGCTAATGCCTCTCTCTGGGAATGCCTTGAACATAATATTTTTTTTGGAGGAGGGAACACACGATAATAGTTCACTATAATGGTGTGCTTGAATTTGTGTAAGGAAGGACCAGTTCAGTGGACTGAGAGGAATTATAAAAATCAGTAGACTTTAAATTCTAAGGAGATGAAAGTTTTCTAAGACAGTAGGAGTAGTTGCCAGAAGCAGCCAGGCAGGCTGGAGCTGGTGGGGATGAGCTCCAGGACTAAATTAATGACTTAAAATGCGAACAAAGCACAGACTAAAATCATGAAAGCAGTGTCCTTAGTGGAGGAATTAGTCAGGCAGTTGGGATTACCTAATAAAAAAATCTGATAAATGATCCCTTTTCTACCAGACAAGCACCTATATATCATATCTACAAGATTTTGTGCTGATTTAGCCTACCATTTTTCAATTAAGAATCAAGAAGAACTCTTTTCCTTTGACCTTATCATTCAACTGACTAATGAACTGATATTTTCTTGGAAAGTTTCTTCATGTTTTCTTTTTTCAAATTGACATATCATCAAGCTTTCGGACCAGTAAATTTCTGCAAATTAATTGATTCATAGAAAAATCAGAGGTTGTCTTTTAAACTTTGATTCCAGTTATTAACAAACCCACATAATTGTAGGTAGAGCAGTGTAATGAGACAGTGACTTTCAAATAGGAACAGATTGACTGTTCCCCACACACTGTTGGGACTCATAAACTGTGGTATCAGCCTGTGCTTGTGCCTAAACCTCCAAAGCCCCCAGCTGCCAGTAATGGAGCCCCAGACCTGAAATATACTGGGGCTCCCCATGCTTGCTTTGCCTACAGCTTTCTGTCAACACAAGCTTTTGGGTAGACAATTCTCAGGCACTTGGGATCATGAAGCCCCAACCTTCTCATTAAGCCCTAAACTAATTCTGCTGAATCCAAATTCCCCAGAGGAACACCAGGCAACATTTAACCCTGCACTGTTAGAAATTATTTTTCATCTAGTTATTAGCTGCCCTTTTCCTCAGGGACAGGCTGCTTCCCTTACTTCTTCCATCCTTTCACCCACAGTCCCTGATGACTTGAGCAGTTACCAGTTTCCAGGAGTCCCTTCTCGAGAAGACCATTTTCCAGAATTGTTCCTTTTCAAATAAATGTCCATGGGTAATGAAGAGGTTCTGAACTGAATTCTGCCTTTGGACCTGGCCTGTTGGGCTTCTGAGTTCTTCAAGAAGAGATGGACTCTGATAATTCAGGTTGACTGGGCCCCAGGCTAGCCGCATAGTACTAATGCCTCTCTCTGGGGATGCCTTGCCAGCCTCTGATAGGGGAGTGCATTTGCCATGCTTGGAGGAGAAAAATAAACACTACGGTTTATGCAGAGGCTTACCATGATATCCTTTTGTGATATAGGGCTGTTGAACACTATTAATAAATGGGATTGTTGCCTGGATATCCAGTATCACTCCAGATCTGTCTACCTTGAAGGCACCATGGACTATGACTGGCAAAGTGCTTATCCTGGAAGTTTCTATTCTTCCAGCTCAAGCAAGGAGATAGAATTAATAGGTTGAAAATATAGATCATTATGAATGGGCACAGGTGTGCTTAAAAGAGAGCTCATTTTGTCCTTCGTCTCCTAACTATAATGTCCCTTTGGCAGTCCCTTATTTTTAAGTTAAGTAATGTTGTCTATTTGGTTCAAGCCTAATTTTTCAATTTCTATAGGGAATTTAGAAAGGATACCAGCTTAATATTTTGCACTCCCTGTGGCCCCCAAAATACAACTATGAGAAAAAAATTGGCCCCTCCTTCTACAGGTATTAAGGGAAAAAATAACTAAGCCAGCAATTACAATAAAGTACATGTGATATGATAGGAGATACACTGAAGCTCTAGGAACTCAAAAAAAAAAAAAAAAAAAAAAAAAAAAAAAAAAAAAGAACAAATCCAAATGAGTTACTAGTTGCCAAGAACGGTTTTACAGAAAAACAGATCTTTAACCCATGGATATAAGGGAGTCTTTTCTCTGAGTAGAAAGAAGAGCGTGGAAGAGAGAAAGGGGAACTGACAAGCTAAAACTTGAAAAGAGGTTGTGGTATAAAAAGGGTGATGGGGGAGGGGCAGCCACCCACAGAATACTGAGATGAGAATGAAGGGAGGCCAGGGCCTGCTCATAAAGGAACTTATGAGCTGTTTTGGAAGACTGGGCTTTTATCCTAAGAGTAACATCCTAGTAAAGGTACTGGAGGACTTGCCTTTTAGGAAACTTATTCTCTATAGTATAGAAGTTTGGAGTGGTACCAAATGTTCTCAAGTTTTAATATAACTGCTCCTATACATCTGTGTCTAAAATGAGAGAAAATTTACTTGTAACAATTAAAAAGACATCTCATAGCTGTCACATCCAACAGAGTATTAAATATTGATTCTGGTAACGAAACTGGATAGCAGGTGGTTGATTATAATGTTGGGGAAAGATGAAGATAGACTAGATAAAATAGTGAGTAGGAACTGAAGACTGTGAACACTTACTTGCAAGGGATATTTAGGAGACAGAATGAGCAAGACTTGATTACAGATTGGATGTGGAGGATGAGAGGAGAATAAAGAATAGTCTTCATTTCCCACTAGATGGATGAGGTACCACTCAGCACACTGAAGAGGTGTGGTTTTGTGGGGGAAGTGATCACTTTTGGGGGGCATGTTGGCTTCTAAAAATCCACAATGAAGGGGTGGTGGATGCAGGGATCTGGGATCAGGAGAGGTCTGTCTGGAATTGCCAATCAGGAGTCACAAGCACTCAGTGACTGTTGAAAAGTCCAAGAGGGGAACATGAAGTGGGAAGTGGAGGGACTGTGGCAACCCCTTAAGTTCTCTGGTCTGCATGTTAAAGACTGGCGAGCCGGCAGAAAAGGCAGATAAAACCCTCTAAGAGTTAGAAGGAACAGCAGGAGGGACCAGTATTGTCTGTCACCTCAGTTGAACAGGAGAGAGAGATCAAGAAAAGAGTTCATTTTGCCAGATTCTTACCAGATTCAGAGACTGTGCAGACCTGGAGTGCTCAGTAACAAAGGTCTGTGGCTGGTATTTAGGAAGCATTCAGTTGAGAAGTGAAAGAAAGGAGAGGAAGTAGACTTCTCTCAAGATGTTTGGCAGGGAGAAAGAAGGAGAAAAAATATCACCAGAAGAGATACGAGCTTGCAGGAAGTGTTTTTGTTTGAAATTGATGGGATCGTATCAAACTATGAAATTTGTTTTAATGTGACTTTTAAAAAAATTATTTATATATAAATTTCACATCATTGTAATCCCAGGGATTTCCCCCCCACACACTCCCCTCCATTTGCCTTCCTTCCCCTCCTGCGCAAAGTTGTGTGCTTAGCTTGTTTTGACTTTTCCTCAAGGTTTTTGTTTATTTTTTCACTATATGCCATATATTAGTGAAACCATTTGGTTTCTGTCTTTTCTTTTTGACTTGTTTCTGCTAATATGATTTCCTCTAAGTACATCCATGTTGTCATAAAATCATCAAATTTGTCATTTTTTAATTGATGAGTGATATTCCATTGTGTATATATACCACATATTTTTCACCCAGTCATTTGTTTTCAGGCATTTTGGTTGCTTCCATGTCCTTGCAATTATAAATAGCGCTGCAGTAAACATGCAAGCACAGTTGTCCCTTTGTACCCACATTGAGGTCTCTTTTGGGTAGATTCCCAAGAGAGCAATTGCTGGGTCAAATGGTAGTTCCATTTTCATTAATTTGACGTTCCTCCACACTGCTTTCCATAGTGGCTGGACCAGTTTACATTCCCATCAGCAGTGTAGGAGTGTTTCTTTCTCTCCACATCCTTGCCAGCAATTCTTGTTGCCCATTCTTTGGCTATGTGCCATTCTTACCTAGTGACGTTGAACAATTTTTCATGTGCCTGTTGGCCATTTGTATTTCCTTTTTGGAGAAGTGTCTTTTTAGTTCTTGTCTCCATTTTTTGATTGAGTTTTTTGTTTTGCTTTTGTTTAGTTGTATGAGTTCCTTGTATATCTTTGTTATTAAACCCTTATCATGCTTGTGAGGGCGAAATTTTTTTCCCATTTGGTTGGGCTTTTTTTTTTTTTTTCCTGTTGTCTCTTTTGCTGTGCAGAAGCTTTTTAGTTTGATGTAGTCCCATCTGTTTATGTTTTCCTTCATTTTTTTGCCATCTGTAGATGTTTCCAGAAAGGAATTTCTGAATTGTAATTCATGGAGGGTTTTGCCCAAGTTTTCCTCTATGTATGTTATGGTTTCGGGTCTGACCTCTAAGTCTTTTATCCATTTTGAGTTGATTTTTGTACATGGTGTGAGGGAGTTGTCTTGGTCCATTTTTTTTTTTTTTTGCATGACTTAGTTCAATTTTCCCAGCACCATTTATTGAACAGGCTATCTTTGTTCCAAGGTAAGTTTTTCACTCCTTTGTTAAAGATTAGTTGACTATATATGTGTGGTTTTATTTCAGGGCGTTCAATTCTGTTCCATTGGACTGATTATCTTGTTTTTGTACCAGTACCAAGCTGCTTTTATTATTATGGCTTTGTAGTATAGTTTGAAGTTTGGAATTGTAATACCTCCGTTCTCTTTTTTTCTGGTCAGGAGACTTTTTGATATTCAAGGTCTTTTGTTATTCCATATGAATTTTAGTAATTTTTGTACTATCTTTTTAAAAACTGTCATTAGGATTTTTATTGCGATTGCATTGAATCTGTAGATTACCTTTGGTAGGATGGCCATTTTGATGATATTAATTCTTCCAATCCATGAACAGGGAATGTTTTTCCATTTCCTTATGTTTCCTTCAATCTCTTTTAGCAGTATTCTAAAATTTTCTTTGCATAGTTCTTTCACATTTTTTGTTAGATTTATTCCAAAGTATTTATTCATTTATTTATTTTTTTGGAGTGATGGTAAATGGGATGGTTTTTCTGATTTCTTCTTCTTCTATTAGACTTTTTGCATATAGGAAAGCTACCGACTTCTGTGTGTTGATTTTGTATCCAGCTACCTTACTGAACTGGTTTATTATTTCAAGCAATCATTCTGTGGGTTTTTTTGGGTTATCTATATAGCGAATCATGTCATCAGCATATATTGATAGCTTCAGTTCCTCTTTACCTATTTGTATCCCTTTTATGTCTTTCTTTTGCCTTATTACCCTAGCTAGAACTTCCAGTACAATGTTAAAGAGTAGTGGGGAGAGTGAGCATTGTTGCCTGGTTCCAGATCTTAACTGGAATAACATGATTTTGACATTCCATGGAAAATACAAACAGCCACTGGTTGACTAGTAAGCCAAATAGATATGTTTCCACACATTTCCAGTATTGACAGCTCTCATGACTCAAAAAACAAGCACATCGATAATTAGAATGCTATTTGGCATCTGATTTTAGTGAGAAATCATCAAGCCGAGTTGCAGAGTTTAACTTTGAGCAACTGTAACATCAGTTTCTTTAAAAAAGAGAGAGAAAAAGAGAGGTCAAGCATGAACACGTGAAGAATCATAATGGTGTATCCATCATGATCAGTGTATCAGCACTGTATCACAGATCAGGTTGTGTGGCAGTGTGTAATGAATCTCAGGTTGTTTGGGCAGCACTGTGATTTGGCTTATCTATTAATGTGTAACCATATTCCCTAAAACTTACTGACTTAAAATAACCAAGTTATATTTTTTTCTTGTGACCTGAGAATAGACTGAGCTCACCTGGAAAGTTCTTCTTCTATCTTTTCTAAGAATCTCTCTGGCTTCTGCAGAATGTACTAGAGTCAGCTGTAGACTCTCCAGGACAGGACAGAACTGGATACCTCTCCTTTTGCACATGCTTTTGGAGATTTTCCATGCGGTTTCTTCCTGTGGTCTCTCTAGCTGTCATTTCAGGATCTCTGTGAGACAAAAGCAGATACTGCCAGAACTTTTTGGGACTCTGATCCAGAACTGGCCCGTGTTTATTACTGCAAACAACTCACAGGATCAGTTCAGATTCATTTTTGGAGTGGACTAAATAAGAGGATGAAATTCAGGAGCATGGGTCACTGGGGGTCACCTTTGGAAGTCCGCTATCACCCTTGTTCAAGGTGTAGCAAAACTACAACTGCTGTTCATTCCCTTCTTTTGAGGCAAAATGTGTTTCAAAAATTTTACATCGATGACAGCAATAACATTAGATGTTCCTACATATGTGTAATACTCATAACCCTTTAGTCTCACAACAGACCACATGCAGTAGTCACCTCACTTGACAGGTGAAGAAATTGAGGCTTAAGGAGGATAAATAATTTCCAGTTAGAAACGATAAACTGGAAATTGAACTCAACTTGTAGTCTTATAAATATATTGCATTTATGGTCCAACCAGTATGAGAACTCATAATTCAGTTGATTTGAAAAATATAAATAATCTACACTTACTTAATGCAATAGTATGAGATGCTTTCCTTTTTCTGACTTGTCTCCATAAAGCTGAAAATTGAAGAAAGAGAAGCTCTTCAATACCAGCTGACTCTGGAAGTAATAATGTATGTGATCTTTAAATGTCCTTAAAGGCAGTGGTTTAATGTCTTAACTCATTTCCATTTGTATTTCACAGTTTCTAGTTCAATGTTATCTACAAGGTAGATTTGTTTTCTCTTTGTTGGATGACTAAGAGAAAGTAAATTGATGCTGGCTCCAAACAAATACATTTCAAAAATCATTGCATTTGTTTTCAGTGGAGGGAAACCTCTTCCACTATAGACAACAGGAACAAAATATGCATAGATTACATAAATACAGACAGGCCTCTGGAGCAGCTGCTGGATTTGGATGAGATATTTGCATAACTAAATCTGTGAAGGGACACAAATGTTATATCACTGATCATAAGATGTGTGCATGGCCACTGATCTCTAAGATAAGCTGTGTGGGGAGGTGGTATAGAACAGTGGTTGGGACAAGCCCATCTGCCAAGTTACCTCAGGCAAGTCATTGGTACTCTCTGTGCTCAGTACCCTCATCTAAAATAGGGATGAAACTGGCACCTCATAAACTTGTGAAAATTATAAAAGAAATTAATTTTAGAAAACTCTTAGAATAGTACTTGTGCATTGTAAATTTAATTCTGTCATTACCTTTTCTAGAAATGCATTAAGAAACGAACATCCAAGAATAAGGACAGCTTCTCATAGCTTTGATCTTTGGATGTTGTATGTATAAAATGACAATTCTGACAAGGTTTCTTAGATTTGGGGGTTGTTTATTTCATTCTTGGATAAGGATGTGCTTTTAGAAATGTATGGATTCACAGAACTGGAGTTTGTTCCTTTTCCTAGGTACCAGCAAGTTAGTTCACCAAAGAATTTCCTCCTCTCTGTGAATTTACTCTTATGTGGACAGACACAATGGTCCCTCAGGAAGTGCCTTTTTCTCTTTCTCCATGCTTTATCATAGGCAAGATTACATGTAATATCTAAATAGGTATTCTTGGAGTGACAAAGCAATATGGGCAGAGTTTTGAAAAATCAAGATCTAAAATAAATCACAGTGCTCAGAAATAGATACTTACATAGGCTAACCACATACTTTCTGAACCTGAAGATCTTTGAGCGTAAAATGAGGTGTTGTTGATACTTAGGCCAGGTGATCAGTCTAAAACTGAGACAAGTTTTACAGACGTGTCAGGCAGGGTAGGCAGGCCAGGTGATTAGCTACATAAAACCACATGGACGTTAAGTTGCAGACCCTGAGACTACCCTTTTTCACAGACAAAACCTAAGTGTCAGTTAACTTGCAAGAGAAACTAGAAGTGGTTCAGAACAGAGAATGGCCCTCACCTGTCTTCCATTTCCATTAATTAATTAATGATACTTGAGTCCCGTAGCATCTTTACAGAATTTCTTTTTTCCCTGCACTTTAAACTGGGTTTCTGCCTCATTGTCTTCTGCAAATATCTTGATTGGAAGTTCTGTCCTTCTGTAAATTTTTCCGCTTATTGTTTATTCTTTCCTCCTTCAACCCTCCCTTTTTTCACTTTTCAGAGTTCTCAGTAGTTCCTGCCATCAGCTCCCTTGCCTTACCTTTACCTTCTCCCCTACCTGACTGGCAAGGCGTAGTGGGGGTGGCAGGCACTCAGGTTCTTGCACTCCCCTCTTCCAAACCAAACCTAGAATGTGGCTGACTCTGGAGCACATCTCCTATGTCTGCAGGATATCCTCCTTCCTTTCTTCCTCTTCCTCAAATCTCCTTCCCTTTGCATGCTTTCCTGCCATCTTTCTTGGAGTTCTAATTTATTTTCATCTGCTCAGTTCATTCATTTGTGATGGCTGTCAGCTCCATCTGCCTGGCAGCGCTGGATTCAGATCTCCCCTCTACCCCCAGCTAGACCTCTGCAGGACCTGTCCACTGACTGCCCAATAGGCGTGTTTTCACAAAATGACTTATTGCTTTCCTAACAGGCATCTCCTCCAGAAGCTCTCTGACAAGGAAATGTATTAGCATACATTTTTAGGACACCTTTAAATTAAGTCTTTTTTATTTCTTTATCCTGGACAATTACAGATGCATGCATTCCTTTCTCCTCTTTCTTTTTTTAAAGTCATTTTAATTTTTCAATTTTATTTTTTTAACTGTGGTAACATGGGGGTATCCCCATCAAGTTATTACCACTAAAATATCCTCTACCAACTCACTTATACTCTATCACCAAAGACCACTGTGCCTCCAGCCCTCCCTTCTTTCCCCTCTTTCCTTGCCCCTCTCCCTTGGCATTTCAGTTCTGTTCTCTGCTACTAGTTCTATATACAGTCATCTAGTGTCCTGGACTTCCCTAGAATTCTTTGGCCTTCTCCCTTTGCATGCATTTATTCCAAATATAATGATTGGACACATCAACTCATACCACTCAGCAGTGGCTGTAGCCACAACTCTCAGCTAGTAGCTCTCCTGGGCTCAGCGGACCTGCAAAGCAGTTACTCCTAATATCTCTTTTACAGGTGAGGAGAATGAGATGTAGGATGGTTTACTAACCTGTAGTACATCTGTCAGCACAGAGAAAGTGTAACAGTTAGGGTGTATATGGATCTAGACAGATGGGTGTTAGGCACACTTGAATTCAGAAAGCTACTCTCAAGAAAAAAAGGACTATTATAAGTTATGTTGGCACTACTGAGACTAAGAATGGTACCTCTGTGATGTATTTTAGCTTATCTATTTAAACAGTGCTTTCTTTTCTGGTTAGTCGGTTGATTTTATTATTGTTTCTTTGTTCAGTTGTGAGAGACAGAATAATGTAAGTTATGATTTTAGGCTTGTTTAACTAAAACAGTCATCAAGTGACTTTTGTAAGGAAAATAGACCTCACAAAATACAGTGATTCTTGAAGGTCAGTTTTACAGGTCTGCCTTCTTTTTGGTAACCTGATGGAGTGGAGGGTGTGATATGTGAATGTGAATTAGTGCACAGATGCAGGAAATTGCTGTGTATGTGAACTTGCCTGCAGTGACTGTTTGACCTGCGGGTAGAGGACATGGTGGCAACCTCAGAGAACTTTCCTGTCTAATCACAGTGAGTTATAGTTGCTGCTGTTAGTGGTCTTCATGGAGTAGAAGTCAGAGTGGAATACTAACGACATTCAGATGCAGATGTAATTTTGGCACAGAAGTCTATTGTAGCATTTAGTCTATTTTTGTCCCAAAATTAACCAAATGTGGATTTCTAAAGAGAATGCATGTCTCTTCTATGGCATAGCAGCATCTTTGTGTCCTCTGAAAAGCTGTTTCATTGCATCACTGAGATTACATTTCCTGATTCTTGGGAACCTTGACAGGCCCTGAAATTATAGGAAGTTGTTTGCTACCACTGACTGTGCTGATACAGCTGCCTGTGAAAGGGCCTTTAAATACTTCCCTGCATACAAGAAGGGGTTATTTCATTTGGTAGGTTGAGCATCATGCTGATTCTATTTTCAGCTATTTCTATTATATGAAGTAACTATGAACTATAATTCCACAGCACCACTTTATAATAGTATATGCCTATGTCATTTATCCTTCTTGGAAAGACTCATCACCAGAAAGTTGCCATTGCAGTGAGGGCAGTTCTCACTTGCCTCATGAATGACTGTAGCATCAGTTAGTGTAAGTGGGTCAGGTATACATGTACAGAGAGACTCGTGATAAAGTGCCCACTTGATGGCCATGTTCCCATCTGTTTGTGGTGGTTCTGTAGAGACTGCTGGGCTTCAACATGCTGACTTCTAGTCACAGATGTAAAATATAGATGTCAAAGCTAAATATCTCTTTTAAAAAGTCATCTAGGGTTTTCATCACAAATTGCATCCTTGTATAAAGTAATTACTGTTATAATTTTATATTTAGATTTTAAGCAGAAAACCAGAGGGATGTTTTTAAAATTAAAGCGATAGCTTCTGCAGAAGTTTGACATTGGAAAATTCACCCCTTGTCCTACAAATAATAATAATAATGATTATATATATATATATATATATATATATATATATGCTCCATTCTTTCATAATAATTTTACATAGGTGAAATAAAAATATAAATAGAATTTAATCTCCCTCTTTTTCTCTGATTTTAAAAGTCAAGTTAGGTTGTGGTCTACTTGTTTACAGTCAGCCAACTCATCCTACTAATGATTGCAACACATTCCCGTGGGTGTGTGCTGTTAAAACCTGCCATGGTCATCTGTGTGGACCATTTCTCTCTTTTCTTTTGTGTTTTTTGTCTTTAAGATAGGATAGAGACTGATTTCTGGGGCATATTGGGTGTGAATATTTTCTTGATCCTTGTTTTCTGAAAGGTTGTGATGTGCTATGGAGAGTAATGACTTTACACTCAGCAGGGTTGGGATTTAGAGATGTGTAGTGGTGTGATGTTGTAAGTGCTGCAGTGAGAAGTCAAGCAGGGAAGAGTAGACTCTTTCCTAGGCTAACCCCACACTGGCCAGAGTAGCCCCAGGGAAGCCTTGCTCATTGGCCTCAATTTAGACTGATTTCTTCTTTTGTAGTTTATTTTAAACTCTCAGTGTGAACGTTGCAATTCATTTGTAGGCCAACATTTCCCCGTCAGAATAACTGAACTTTAGAAAGAGTCAGGTGGGAGATAGCAGGGATAGCATCATCAGTACCAAGTAGAAGTCATGAAAGGCATAGTATTTACAAATGGTCTCTATAATAGGATCAACAAGAAAAACAGGCAAGGAAATAGTCCTTTACTGAAGGTGAATCACATGAATATTGAAACTCCTTTGCCTCCCACTCAGTGGATCTTTGTTGCAGAAGACCTAGTGAGGATTGGAACCACAAGCAGCAGGGTATTACTGCACCATCTATCTTGAGGCAAGGGTAGTGACTGCATGAGAGAGGAGATTTAGAAGAGACATTGGTCACAGGTCCCTTTTGTCATACTAGGATTGCTAGACTTTATCTTAAATCCTAGGCTTTATCTAGAATCATCATTAAAAGACTTTTAGGCAGGAAAGTTCCTATTTTCAATTTAAAACAAATTGGACAAAGAATATGAACTCCCACATCAAAGAAAAACACAAAGGCCCCATACTTATAAAAGGATCTAGCTGGGCATGATGGCGCATGCCTGTAAGTAGCTGCCTAGGAAGCTGCGGCTGGGGCCAGGGATCAAGTTTTGAGTCCTACTGGGGGCATTGTAGCGAGACCTAGTTCCAGAATATAGCTGGGTGGTGTGATGTGCGCCTGTAATCCCATCTACCTGGCAAGCTGAGACTGGGGATTGCTTGAGTCTGTGGTACTCTGGGCAACGTGAGCCAGCTGTTCCACAGACAAAAATAGTGAGACCTAATCTCAAAAAAAAAAAAAAAAAAAAAAAAAAAAAAAAAAAAAAAAAAAAAAAAAAAAAAAAAAAAAAAAAAAAAAAAAAAAAAAAAAAAAAAAAAAGGATCTCACCCACATTCATAATTATGCCAATCTTTCATTTATGACATTTAGCCTAAGATAAGCTGGGAACTGCATGGTGTTGGTCAGTGTACCCCAGGGAGAGTAACACGTCCAACTCTGCACAGTGTCGGTACAAGGATGAGTCTATGCAGGCTTCTTAGAGAACAGTTTGGTAAGAATGATTGAAATTTTAAATTACTTACCCTTCACTTTGCAAATCATCAATCTAGTAAAGGGAGACAAGGTAAGACAAGGGAGAAGATTCCAGATACAGGAAATATAAGAAAGTGTTACAGTGACAAAGTTGAGAAAGGTGATGTCTTAGAAGTGGGTTTTCTAGGTGGTTCATAACAGATTGTTTATAACATCAGAAAACTGGAAGCAAGACCATCAGTGGTGTCTGATGAACAAATCATGGCCTTACATGCTGTGGAATACCAGTGCGATGCAAAAAAGCGTGAGGTGAATTTATATCTTCAGATTGGGAGAAAACTTTAACATGTACAATTAAGTGGAAGAATACAAGGTGAAGTGCAGAACACAATGTATATTATATTCTCATACGAGTTTCATTTTATGATATCTGTAGTCCATCTATTTCAATTTTAAGTAAAACTATATATTTAAGGTTTGCAAGATGATGATTTGATAGAAAGTGATATGATTAGTACACTCAAACTAATTAACATGTTTCCTCACAGCTACCACCTGAAATCCACTTCTAATAAATTTCCAGTATCATTACAGCATGACTGATTAAAGCATAGAGTGCATAGACACATGATGGTTTTGATTAAATCCTTTTTCTACAAAATAAGGGAGAAACATTTATGTGTAGTGATTTTTGGTGACTAGAACTAGATATTGAGAGTAAGCAAAGGAGGAGGCTTTGACATTTCATTTTCTTTGCACTTGAATGCTTGTCATAAGTATATGTTACTCTCACATAAAATAATTACCAAAGATACATTCTCAAGGAAATTTAACCATATGTCATATTTGCCTAATTTAATCTTATTTCATCAACCATATACTATTTGGATGCCTTTCACTCTTCCAAACTCTTTACATTTATTAATTCACATTATATACAATTGTATTTAATTATATACAATCATTAATTCACATTAGTCATCACAATATATATAAATATATGTGTGTGTGTATGTATACATATATATACACACACCCATCATACCAAAGAGGGAACAGTGGAGGCATGGAGAAGTTAAGTAACTTGTTGCAAGGCCATATCATTGCTAAAGAGCTGAGAATTGAACTCTAGAAACCTGGCACCCCAGGTCACAATAATATTGCTCAGTATTTGATTGTACAGTGTTGAAATATAACATAAGATCTTGATAACAACCCTGAATATACCATTTCTTACTATCAATTTAAAGTTTTCTTTGGTGCAGTCACTAAATTGTTTTATTTGTGGAAGCTAAAATTGTTTCTACTCAGATACCTCTTTTTTCAGATGCAGAATATGTCCAGCCTCATCTGCCCACAATTGTGGATCTTACTAAAGCCCCTATTTCCTCTTTATTAGCCCCTGATGTGCTTTCTGAACATTGCTGTTATCCCTTCCAGGTATGTGTGAGCCTCAAGACCACGGTTGGCTAGGACATAGTCACGGCTTTTCTTCTGTCATCAGAAGCAGTACGCTTCCGCCCTGGGCTACCTGATGGCCCCATAGCAGAACACTCTGTAGCCCAAGGTCACATCATACAAGAATATTTTTGCTCTCTGAGCATCCAGCTTGGGAAACAAAACACTTTAAGTCAAGCCAGATCTAAGCCCAGCTGATTAAATGACTGTTGCTAAGACTCTCACTCTTTTCAGAATTCTGTCAAGAAGATAACCATTGCATTTCAGTGTTATTTTGACTTAGGCTTTTCCTTCAACTTCCATTGTTCAACACATAGATCTCCTAAGTGCCAGGCACAGAAATTTGAGAACTAAATAAGATAGAGTCTGCCCACACTGCACACACACTAAATGGGAAGAAATAGAACTGGTAACCAATAATTACAAGGCAGGAGATAAGTGATTGTGAGGTATTTGCTCTATGGGCATAAAAGAAGTGTTTCCTTGATTGTTTTAACTTAGCCCCAAATGAGAATTACTGCAATTGGGGGAAATGCCCTAGTGGTTCCACTGGAAAATACTGCTCCCCTCAGTTATTTTACCCCTTTATCTATACGCAGGCAGACAATAGACATTTATAAAGCACCTGGAAATGTAATCATTGGTAACTGTAAAAGAAGTCAGATAGAGTGATTCCCCACTTGGGTGTTCTTCCCCTTCGAGTGCTCACTTTTAGTCTATCTTTTCTCATTATTCTGTCTCCTTATTTGGTGAGCATTTGCTGTATAGTTAGTAAATGTTTGAAACTAGGATAGACCTTTGGACATAACAATGAAAAATTACAGTTCCGATCTACCCTCTGAGACCCAAGTCTGGCTCATGCGGGGCAGGTGTAGAGGAACAAAGAAGACAGAGGGTCATTTGAAGGGATTTTGTAAGTGGTGTTAAAGTGAGTAGGAGAAAGGAAACATTCCAGGCACAGAAGGACATGCCGTAAAGTCATTTAAGGAGGAGCATGCCCAAAAGAAATTATAAAAGAGATTTAAGTGGCATAAGATCAGATTAGTTAGGTTGCTAAGTAGGAAGAGTTTTATTTCCGGCCCACAGATGTGTATATGAATGATAATGAAAGTTGTTAGACACTTAATAAGCCAGGTATTAATCTAAATGTGGTTATGCATTTTCTTTCATCATGGCTTTAATTTTCATCATAGCTCCACATGGTGCTTTTATCCTCATCTTGCATTTGTGGGAACTGAAATGCAGGGAAGTTCAATAATCTGCCAGTGTTATGTCTCAGGGAATAGGAGACAGAACTCGCTGGTTCACAGCGCTCCAGACCTTGCAACCTTAGCCAAGCACCACAGCTCCAGTCCTGAAATGACAGCTAGAATTTTGACAGTCAGAATTAGGGGAGAGTATATTCCACAGAGAAAATGGAATAAACTAAGGCACAGAGGTGTAAAACAGAAGTGTGTTCTAGAAGACTGACTTAGTTGGAGCTGTGGAGGCACAGGTTAATCATATGCAAGTGATGGGAGCTAGGTTTGATCACAGAAAGCAGCAGAGGCTGCAGAGCTGGGGTTTTATTCCCTTGGAGGCTTTTGAACAAGGAGGTGACATAATCACAGCTGGCCTTTGGGTGACTCACTGGCAGTTACAGATATAACCGACTGGCACAGCAGAGAGCCTGGCAGGGAGGAGGCCTATTGGAAGCCTATTGTAAGAGTCTAGGCAAGAGATAATTGGAGCCTCTGTGGAGTGGTAGTAATCAGGAATGAAAAGGAAAAGAGAGATTTGAGAGACATGGGGGAGGTAGAAATGCAGATCTTGGAAGACATGTGGGGGTGAGGGAGAAGGAGGAATCAAAGATAGCTCTGAGGTTTTGATCCTGATGACTCATGATTGGTTTGCTTTTCTTTAACAAGAATGGGTAAGAGTTGAAATTAGAAGATGGGAAGAAAAAGGGCATTTCATTTTCTGACAAGATGTCATAGCCAAGGGGGCCTGTCCCAGGGTGAAGGAGGGGCTATCTACTGGGAGTGCAGGGTGCAAAAACAGGGTGCACATCATGTCTCCAAAGGAGAGGACAATTATAATTTCAGGAAGCATTAATTTTCTAGGGCTCCCATAACAAAGTACCACAAATTGATTTAAACAACAGAAATGTATTGTTCATAATTCTTACAACTTTTTTTTTTTTTTTTGAGACTAGGTCTCACTGTTTTTGCCTGTGGAACCACAGGCTCTCGTTGCCCGGGGTACCACAGACTCAAGCAATCCCAAGCCTCAGCTTCCCAGGTAGCTGGGATTACAGGCACGCACCACCACGCCCAGCTATTTTTTGGAACTAGGTCTCACTACGGGCCCCAGGCTGGACTCAAACTGCAATCCCTAGCCCCGGCCGCTTCATAGGCTGAAGCTTACAGGCACGAGCCACCGTGCCCAGCCAATTCTTACAGCTTGAATAGTGAGCTCAAGATATCAATAATTAGCTCCTTCTGAGGCAACAGGAGGATCTTTTGATGCTGCTCTCTCTACTTCAGTAGTTTGCTGAGGACCTTGTCATTCCTTGGCATGTAGACACAGCTTCCCGCTCTCTGCCTTCATTTTCATAGCTATGTGTTTGCCTGTGGCCCTTGTTCTTATTTTCCCTTTTTCGTAAGGACAACAATGACATTGGATTAAAGGCCCATTTTACCTCAATTTAACCTGACCTTATTCTATCAGATTACATGTTAAAGGACACTGTTTCCAAGTTAGATCACATTCTGAATTACTGGGAGTGAGATAGACTTCAACATGTGACATAATAGCTCATCACTATTCTCCTTACGTATCTTCTGGAGGTTTGGAAACAATTCAGTTTAGTAAAAGTTGAGGTCAGTATATCGACAATTCATTACTGTTGCCAGTGCTATGTGGATGCTGCAACTAAAAAACATAATAAGTGGTTCCAAACAATAAAAGCAACAACAAAGAGCAACATCTTACTCAACTTTCAAATATTTTATCTGCAAAAGAATATCAGTGTCTGTTTCTTGTGTTTAGTATTCTCCTGCTTTCACAGCTCTGAAGTACTTCTAACCAATGAGAACACTTCTCCCAAACATAGTCTAGGAAAAAAGATAGCTCCTTAGCCAAGAGTGGGTGCCTGAGAGCTAGAGAAGCGCTCACCTGGGTGAACTGCTTGAGAGAAAGAACAGGTAAAGGAAAAACAGGGTTGAGGGCCTGTTGTAGCCATAGCCCCACTCCAGTGCACAGTAGAAAGCAAATTATGCCCAATTTTCTGTTTTGAATATCAAACTTTGTCAATTAAGTAGTTTACATTATTTAACTCATCCAATTTTCTTGGAAAATGAAACATATCCTCAAGAAGTTTTTTAAATATACTTGATTTTTAAAAAATTTACTTTCATCCTCCCAAGACTTCCTGCTGTCACACCTAGGATCAAAGAAACACACCTCTAGCTCAGGAGACATATGGCTTCTCCTCATGACCAGAAGTGATCCCTCAGAGCATGTGGTCTGCTGAGGGTCATGCAGGCACCCAGAATGTGTCACAAGCACCTCTGCCCTGGCTATTTGTGATTCAGATCAGTCCTTGCCCTAAGCTCTTGGGTGTTTTCCATTTTTGTTAGAGTGTGTTTACATGTATACCCATTTATATGATTTCCTAGAGCCTAGGCTGATAGCTTAAACCTTTCCCTTCACTTCTAATTTTCATTGCCCTCCCAATCTCTAAAGCCCTGAAAATGAGCTTTTTTGAGCTTTTGATGGTTTTTTACTCCGCTTCCTGCAGGAGATGGAGCACTAGGATTGCAGGCCAGAGAATGCTTGGCAGGCCATTGCTGCGCCCAGTGGCACATCTCCAGGGATATTGACAAGCGAAATGCCTGGTACCTGCTCACACTCTACTTATGGGGTTCCCATTAGACCTTGAGAAGTTGTGCTTTATCCAATTTGTGCAGCGACATGTTCCTTCTCTTTTAATTGGATGTAGTTGGATTCATTACATTTAAATGAATTGTAGTGACGTGATATACTAGCAAGAACTAGTGGCTGCTAGCTGGATAGCCATGACTAGGAAAGCTCACCTTTCTGCTCAATACTCCTTCATCTTCAAAATGTGAGGCTTATAGGCTAGATCACCTCTGAAAAGTCGTTACAATTAACCTCCCTCTCATTTTGACAGCAGTTGGGTGTTTTTCTACTCAAGTATAAAGAAAAGTCACGTAGGAAATGTCCTTCGGTGTCACTGTCTCTCTAGCTAAGAACAGGATTTATGTGTTGGAAGATTAAAAAATTAACTTGCTCTTAGTTTGCGTAAGAAAAATGTTGTCAGGACAGCTCCTCTGCCAGTTGTCTGTCTTAACCTTGACCCTGTTCCTGACCTACTAACTTCTATTCCTGATTTAGAAGACTGAAATGTTTCAGTAGGAACATTTTAAAGCTTATTTTGAGTGCTGGAGTTTGGGTTCTATAGGACTAGAGTGGACCAGAGACCTCTGTTATGAGCCTTGTGTATCAGTGAGCATGTACTTGCTCAACTGCAAAATTAACCCTATTGAAATTTTTGCCCAACTGGCTTAATTAGAACTGGGGTAACTGTGGGGTCCAAAGGTTTTCATCACTATGTCCTGTCTATTTCTGATGTCCACAAGTAATTACCTTGGGAATAAATTCTTTAATGGGGATCCAGGAATGGTCTCAGTGAACACTAAATTTCCTTACATTGTCCTTGATTTATCTCAAAAAAAAAAAAAAAAAGAAAAAGAAAAAGAAAAAAGAAAACCTAGTGAAAAAGAAAATAAAGCAGTGTTAGGGATTAAGTAGTAGAGTTATGTTAGAACTTTCCCCACCTAAAGTTTATGTTATCCTAAGTTAGAATTTTTTGTGAAAGAAGAAAATATTTAATAGCTTGTTCCATGTATAATAGAAAACCAGAGGAATTTTCAGGTTGAAATAGAAATAAGAATATTTTTAGAAAAATACAGCCAGCACTTGGAGTACAGTCAGTTATACCAGCATTAAATCAGAATGTGTTGAAAAGCCAGTGGATTATTTCTTCATAGATGCAGGATAGTGTGCAGTGTACTATTTTAAGAATCAGCTAGGAAAACCCTATGTATGTCACTATTTACCTTTACCAGAGACTTTTGGGAAATAAAACAGGGGTTTATAGCAGTGATTACTATGAATGAAGCATCTGCCAATATTGGATGTCCTTGGTGTCATACCATTTTCCTTTTCGTTATTGACTTTCTTTTTAAATTAGCTCCCAGTATGGAGGACCTTCAAACTAATGAAAATGAAACTACCATTTGACCCAGCAATCGCTCTTCTGGGAATCTACCCAAAGGAGACCTCTGCTTTCTGGGTACAAAGGGACACCTGTGCTCAGATGTTTATTGCAGCACTATTTATAATAGCAAGGACATGGAAACAACCCAAATGTCCCAAAACAGACAACTTGATGAAAAAGATGTGGTATATATACACAATGGGATATTACTCATCAATTAAAAATGACAAATTTGATGAATTTATGGTAACATGGATGTACCTAGAAGAAATCATATTAGCAGAAAGGAGTCAGAAAGAAAAAGACAGAAACCAAATGGTTTCACTAATATATGGACAACCAAACAAAAGTACACAAAGGGGGGTGGGGGAACCAGCTGGAGCGGTTAGGGAGGGGACGTGGTGGGTGACCCCCCCCGGGAATTAAAAATAATGTGAAATATATATATAAATAAATTATTTAAAAATAAATAAATTAACTCCCAGAAGGCTCGGTTTCTCATGTATAAAGCAAAAGATTCAGAATAGATGGTCTCTCAGGCCCCTGCCAGTCATAATATTCTTTGGTTTTAAATCAACACATACAGGAAAAACATGTCAAATTTTATTATGTTTTCTGTTGCATTTAAATACAGTAACAGCAGAAATAATAGTCTCAATATTTATCCGTTCTGTTAAAAAAAAAATCCCTCTTTGCATAAACTCTTCCCAACCACTGCTTCAGGCTACAACTCTTTGAAAAGACTGTCTGATGTTATCTGAAAGCATTTTAAAATAAGAAAATAAAAAGAAGTATGGTTTGCTCTTCTAAGTCTTATAGTAGTAAGCTTCCCTTAAAGGAATCTAGGAATAAACCACATGGTGATCCTCTTGTCATTGCTGCTTCCTTGCCTAGTATGACTCATAAAGAATTGCAGATAAATCATTCTTGTCATACTAACTTGTGAGCCAAAACAGGAGTTTATGCGTAAAGAGAAAGAAAAGTTATGGATCAAGAAGGGATAGTTTGGCTAGGTATATACTTTTGGCAATTCCACTCATAGCCCTCTCTCTGTCAGCACACCATTACACGTCCTACCTCTGTCACAATGCTCTTATCTGTTTCTTCTACCATAGGCACCCACACCTTCCCCATCCTATCCCCACCTAACCAACACTTGCCAGGGCTAACCCCCTATCGCCCCATCACCATTGGTTCTCACAGGTACCACTTGCTCAGAATCCACACACAGGAGATAACTAAGGAAAATGATATCTTCAGAGTGTTGTGGGGTGATACTACTAACCAACAATTCTGTCTGCTAGTAACAATAATCTGTCCAAGTGAAGTAAAAAATATTTTAGCAAAAAAACTTTTTACCATGAAGAGAGAGCTCCAAAATGAAATGAGAAAGAATATAATGCAGGGAGAAGAATTTAGAATTGCAGTGAAGGAGTAGAAGGTAGGAAGCATAATGAACAAAAAAATCAGTATATATATATATATATATATATATATATATATATATATCAGCAAATGCTGATTGTTTAAGAATAACAAAAGTAATTATTATGGTCAATTGGGAGGTTAATTAAAGCAGAGCCAATATGCTAGATAACAATGTGTAAAATGGGAGAGTATAACAAGAGTAGACACTATATGCTCATTTGGTACTTTTAAAGGTAGGAATAGCAGTAGCAATTCATTCAAGCTTTCTATGTCAAGCATGTCAGATATTTAAGGGTAACCCCTAAAAGAATAGAAGTAAAATACATAACTTAAACCAGTGAAAATAAACAGAAGAAACCTCTTCACTCTGAAAGGTAATAGAAAAAAAATCATGGCAAAAGAATAGACAGTAAGTAGAGGGAGCATGGGAAGGCGCAGGGCAGGCTGACTGGGCTCGCCCCTGCGCTGGGAAGTTCCTGGTTGGGCAGGGCAGGGACTTGGGCATCGCCTGTCAGCAGGCAGCCATTTGACTAGCCTGGGTCCCTGGCCCTCAGGACTTCCTTGCCAGCGGGGAGAAAGGGGGGTCAGGCTTCTTGGGTGAGTCCCCCATCTGGATGGACCCAGGAGGGGGAATGGGGTGGGGAAACAGCCCTCACCCACCAGTAGGTGGCTGCACACCAGGCAGCCACTTGCAGCTCTGCTCGGCAGTGCCATGTTGCCCTCAGCCCTAACCCAGAGGGAGCATGGGAAAGCACAGGGCAGGCCAAATGGGCCTTCCCCCTCGTTGGGAGGTTCCAGCACATGGGCAAGGGTGGGGGTGGGGGAGTCCCTTCCATGTCTCTTATTCCAGCTAAACTTCAGAGGACCAAGAATATGCGCAACACCAACCCCAACATAGAATGGGTGAGGGACCATGCAAAAGTCCAGCCCACAGGCCTGAGCTAGATACAGTAGATAGATGGATAACCAAGAGAACCAGTGCATGCGACACAGGAGAAACAACTGTAGAGACACGATGTCACCTTGCACACTTGATGGGGTAATCGCCCCAACATCAAAACTTCAAACTGAAGCAGAGGAGATGATCTTCATAGGCCATTTGCAGACGCTGGTATTCACAGAGAAACTTATTGACCAACACTGTCTGGGGGCGAGACGCCTTAAATCTTACACCAGAGCCATAAGGAAAAGCAGCAAAGCAATGGAGATGGGATTGGAGAAGAAGGCCTGCAGCAAGAAAACATGGACAGATCACAAATGAATATAACCTGGCCACCCAGTGCAAACTTAGGACTGAAAACCTACCAGCAAGACTCACCTGGATCCAACAACACAGTCCCTCACCCAGTGAAAAGACACTACCATAGAAAACAGACTAACAGACTTAGCACAATTAATAAACAACAAAGAGTGGGGTTTGAGAGAATGGAAGGGGCACCAGAGGGAGGAGGGAGGGAAAAAAAAGGAACACTTACAGAGGTTGTGACCTAAAGAACAAAATAATGTAATAATAATAATTTAAAAAAAAAATCAGTTTCCAGATCTCAGTACAAACTCCCCCCTCCCATCTGTGTATTTTAAATTTTCCATTATCAGGCATACTATTTATATAATAAAAAATGAATTTCAAAGGTTAAAAATAAAGAATCGACAGTAAGTAAAGTATCAGTGGTTACAGAAAACAAATGTCTATATGTTTACTTAAAAGAGTGAGGTTACTAAAGGGTATACAGTGAATTCAGATACAAATCATTTATGGAAGATACCTAAAACATATAGGTAGAAGGAAGATTAAAATAAAAGTTTAGCATTAACATACACCAACCATGTTTGGTTTTTTTTTTTTTTTTGTTTGTTTGTTTTTTTAACAAATGCTATTTTATCTACTTTATTATCAGGCAAAATTTAATTTAAGGAGAATTGATAAATTCATTTATAAAGTTGGGCTTTTGTGTATTGATAAAAGAAGTAATTCATTAGAAAGACATACCAATGCAACCTGTGTATGTGTTTAATCTCATAATTTCAAAGAGTATACATCAAACATTGACAGAATACAACTATTAATGAACTGGTCTATTAATGTGTCTCAATAACTGAAAGGTTATGTGATCAAAAGAAGTAAGTATTAGAAAGTAAAGGTACATAGTTAATTAACAAGCTCATCATAAGTTTAGAAGGAAAAACAAGCTTTTTATTTATTTATTTTTTTTGAGACCAGGTCCCACTATTTTTGCCCATGGAACCGCAGGCTTACCAGGGTACTACAGACGCAAGCAACCCCCAACCTCAGCTTCCCAGGTAGCTGGGATTACAGACGTGCGCCACCACACCCAGCTATTTTTTGGGACTAGGTCTTGCTGTGTTGCTCCAAGTGGGACTCGAACCACAATCCCTAGTCCCAGCCGCTTCATAGGCTGAAGCTTACAGGCACAAGCCACCGTGCCCGGCTGGGAAAAACAAGCATTTTAGCTATTTTATAGATTGAAGGCTAGGTAGGCCAGGAAGGGTGATCCAGGAGCCCAGAGCTAATAAAACCCTAAAGGGGGAAGGCAGACCCCTTCCCCCACCTGCTGCCTGGACTGATAAGACTACTCTTAGGGAATACAGAACAAGGGGAAAGTGAAACTGGTTAAAATCAGCAACTGAACCTACAAGGGGAAAAGTCAACACTCTAAAGCAGCCAGTCTGACAGGTGCTTCCCAACCCCCATGCCCTGCAAACTGAACAATTTATTTACAAAAAAGGAGAAAAGAAGCAAAGAGTCCCTGAGACCTGGAGTGGCCTCTAATCTTACCATATAGTCCAGTGTCAGTCCTTAAAAGTTTTAGGCAAAGGCTGCCTTTGTCTCAAGCCACATGGTTCCAAGAAAATTATGTATTCTTCTACCTCAAGCCTGAAGCAAGAATTTCAAATCAGACTAAGAGACATGCGTTGTCCATTCTAAACATGAAACAGAATTCAATACAAAGTCCAGATTTCTAGCAAACCATCTTCCTATTCAAGATGCAAGTTTTTCAGGCCTTCAGGTTCCAAACTTTTCCAAGCTTTCAAATTCCTCCAGCAAACACAGATCAGCTTATGCAGGTCTCCAGCTTTTCCAACAAATGAGTTTCCAACTCAGTTTACACAGACCCCAAGTTTCTTCAGCAAATCTCTCTCTCTCATCAGGTTTCCAAGTCCTCCTTTTCAAACAGCAAGTTTCCAAGTAACTTTTCTGGGGCAAAAGTTCGCAGCTTTTCCTCCAAGCTGAAGCTGGATGCAAGGGACCCCAAATGTCCCCATGGCCCCCTTCTGGCTTGTCCAATGACCATCCTTCCTCTTCCTGCTCAGGCAGGTCCTTTATCATCTCCTGCCAGACACTGCCCACAGTATCCCTTCTCACATTACTCTTAAGGCATGTAATATTTGCTACGCTAATGATGCCCTTCTATTCAGCTGAGTCACCCCCTTACAGAAGGGCATAGAATCTCCAGCTAGAAGCAACCACCCAGGAGCACATGTATAGTAAGCCCTAGAAAAAGGGGTGACGTGAGCTGCCCCACACCCTGGATCAGCCAGGAACCCTCTGCCATTCAGGGCAGTTGTTCATGCATGGGTGCTGCCCAATGGAACCTCTCCCCTAGTTACTTGCTAAATCAACTTTGCTTTGCGTAGATATGACTTTGAATGCTCTCTTGGTCATAACCAAGTAGCAAAAGAAGAGATTACCCTTTATGTTAGAAACACAGAACATACTGAAGATAAATATTTCATGTTGGAAATGTAACATCCAGCTGAAGTGGTATGTAGATAAGAAAATTTATAAGCTAAAAAGCTTTCTTTAGAAAAGATTTAAAAGTGCCAAAGTTAATGAATCAAAAAACAGTGAAACAAATAAGATGTATAAACCTAAAACATAATTATTATATACAAATAATAACTAGATTCATCTATGTCATGTTTTTTGTTAGAAATTCATTCATTTTTCTTATAAGTAGTATTCCATTGCATGGATATATACTATGTTCAAACTATTGGACTGGTTGAAGAACTTTTTGGTGGTGTCTAGTTTGGGACAGTTATGTGCGAACATGTTTTCATTTTACTTGAAGTAAATTTCATTTCACTTCGAGCACCTGAAGATTGCTAAGGAATTAATGCACTGTTTTACCAAAATGACTAATATTTTTGCATTCTCATAGTTGAGTGCTAGTTGTTTTATACTTGTATTTGATAGGGAGCAGAATATGCCACCCCCAAATCTGCCATTTTTAGCATGTAGATTATTTTGATCTAAACACAGGAGGCTCAAAAGACAGGAGACCTATTTACTTTCCTTCTGACTAGCTAAAAGAATTTAGATAGAGAGCTTGGACCAGGAAAGAGCTAATAACAAAGATAATTGTATATACTAAAAAAACATATCTGCATGGTGTGTATTTATTTGGTAAACACTCTTTCTTCCTATGAATCATCTTCCTCATTTCAATTCCCAAGTTCCTGTCCCCCTTTCTCCTTAGCTTAGGATGCATATAAGCCTCCATTACCTGTCTGTCTTTGTATCTCATATTTATGGGAGTCTCATAAGTACAGAATTTATTTTTCTGTTCTCAATTTTATCAATTTAATTTTTTAAACCAATATCTGCTTTATTATTATTATTTTACATCATTTCAGTCCCTGGGGGTCACCTACCACCTCCGCTTCCCACCCACTCCAGCTGGTCCCCACTCTCCCCTTGTGCAGTTCCATTTGGTTGACCATATATTAGTGAAACCATTCAGTTTCTGTCCCTTTCTATCTGGCTCGTTTCTGCTAGAATGATTTCTTCTAGGTACATCCAGGTGTCTATAAATTCATCAAATTTGTCATTTTTGATTGATGAGTAATACTCCATTGTGTATATATACCACATCTTTTTCATCCACTCATCTGTTCTGGGGCATTTGGGTTGTTTCCATGTTCTTGCAATTATAAATAGT
>PVHY01016610.1:0-33393 GCA_004024945.1 Uropsilus gracilis
TTGAAGTGTGCACTCTCATACATCATGTGCCAAGGACAATAGTGACATATAGCCCTATAGGCATGATGGAGTAAAGGAATGAGAATTGGACTTCTTCATGCTTTGCTGAGCATTTAATAAACAATGATGCAAATCAATGTTTCCACAGTTAAAAAAAGGAGAAAAAAGTGTATATCTACTGACAATAGTGGATTGGACTCTTGTACATAAATTTAAATTCTTAGGTTAATCCATGGTTAGAGTGGTCAGCATTTTTCCTCAAAGGATAAATCTATGAGATACTAAGCTAAAAAACATGTAATAGTCTCTTGAAATGTGGCAAATGTACATGTTAGGGCCTTGACTGGGAAAGAGTGAAATTTCAAATATTACAATGGTGAAAATTGGATTTGGAAAACTCCACAAACCTTGAGCCACAAAATTCCACTGCTCCTATGTTTGCAGAAGAGGAGGCTCTTGCAACAAGGGAAGGGGTATTTCCACCCTCATTGTTCTGCACTTTCACCAACCATCATCACCCCTAGACCTACAGCAAGAGGAGCACTCTGGAGGCACCCAGGAACCCATTACAAGCAAACTTAGCAGGAGATTTACACCCCAAGGAATTGATGTTCTCGATTTACATGTGCATGAATATTTAAGTGTGGAAATGATCCTGAGAGTCCCAGACCATGGAGTGTGAAATCAGAATGTAGAATTGGTTAAATTTATGCATACAGATGCATTTACAGGGATGTTTGACACTGTGTGTTCACTCAATCACCTGGAGTGTTTCTAATTGTTTGCTTATTTAGTTAAGTGAAAGTTGAAACCAGGAGGGATGTGTGCTGCATTAAGTTGACATCCTAACATTTATTAGTCAATTATAGAAGAGGAAACCCAAGGATTTAGGATAGAGAAATAGAAATGGATTAAAAATGTGTAAATTATTTCAATAGGTTTTAAATATTGATAGTTCATTAAAGAATATCTCACTTACCCTGAATAATCAAAAGAATTCTAGCATTGACAGAGAATTTATTTAAGTTACCAAGAGAGAAACAAGCTTTTACTTAATCAGAAGACATGAGTGAATTCACATATCCTAACTCCTCTGGAGAAGAGCCATTTCATATACCACATCATACCATGTCACATCACAGGTGCATACTGTGATTCTTCCTCTGAAATTTATTATGACTCTACATTGAGGGACAGAAATGATAAACATCAATGTCTCTGAAACATGGAACCACAAGTATGGGTTCATTTCAGTTCCTGGACACATAAAACACTGCTATTATCAATAGGTCAGAGTGGCAGGTTATGAAAGCGAAAGGTAACTGTGAAATTTCAATGAGAATGTACCTCATCTTGGTTCTGTGAATCCACTCTGCTTAATTTTTCACTTTTCTGAAATAAATGGCTAGATATGTGGATATATAGATGAAGATATGATAGGGTTAGATTGTAATATATCTATATAGACTATGTATATACATTTAGATAGATTAGACAGAGGTAGATATAGGTACACTATCATCAACTGTAGATCGTTCATGTAATCTTTTCTGACATGTGTAGTGAGGTAGAAATTTCACATGGATTTCTCTGAAATCCTTCTCTTGTCAATATATTATTAAAGAGCAGCATGAAATTCCTGAAAAGAGTCAAAGAAATTGGTGACTCTAGAGATATTTCATGGTGAAGTAGTGATTTCTTTCACCTCCCCATCTAGCATTACTTTTTGATCTAGATAGAAGGTGCTTGAAATCTGGGGAGTGACAATGGATTATCTCAACCTCTTTCACCTGACTCTATTATAGCTGTTCTTTTATGTGTAATCTCTCTTGGAACACATGACTAGAATCACCGACATGTGTGTTTTGAGTGATGTAGTAATAAATTTTATCTACCACGTTATGTCAGAGAACATCAGAAACATGAGCTTTGCCTAGTAGAGATATTGCTATTGTTTTGAAAGAAAGGGATAGACCCAGTTCTGTAACCTAGAACCCTGTTAAGACTATGAGAGCAATGATCATCGAACATACAAGACATCATGCTGTTAGTATAGGAGAGTAGAAAATGGCAGATATCTTTACACAAAACACAGAATTGTACAAATTCCAGGAGACTTGAACAATATTTCAGGACATCAAAGGATTGTAACATGGATATATATGACTTTTAAAAAAATATGTTGTTTCTTTCCTACTTAGAAAAGGAAGTGACAGTGATTAGAAGTCTGAGTAGTGGTAGCAGGTGTAACCACATTAGTAAATGATCCTTTGACTCATTTATCAAGTCACAGGTGATTGCTCATTTTGAGTAATTATTAAATTATGCTGCCTCTGTAAACCCTACCTACAATTTTAATAAGTATTTTAGTCTTTGCTCTGACTAAGTATTTATAAAATATTTTGAGTGGATTTTGGTTTTATCCAAATCAATGTTGAATTTACTGGAGAAAGAAAGAAATTTAAAATTAGAACCAGAGGTTGAGATGTTTGGATTCAGCTGAACTTTGAAGCAAACTCCTTGTTTTGAGCAAGTCATTGGTAGATCCATGGAAGTAGTGATTTAAGTTAAATTTAAAAAGAAGATGTTTATTGAAGGTGAGAAAGTCAGGGGGATGAACGCTGAGATGTGGCTTCCACTTAGAATTAAGGCATACCTGGTGATAGAAAAGAATGCAAGTCAGTTGCTCAGGTCTTAGATGAATAAGTGGACATCTACAAAATTAGCATATGATGAGTCTAAGCAGGAAGAATTGTGGGTAATTAAAGATGGTGGTTACAAAACAGAAAGGAGAGGAATAATCGAGACATGAAATAAAGAACTGAAGAGGACATTGGGAAACTCCTTTCTAAATTGAAGTTAAAGGGGTATGGGGGACTGAATGTTCTTCAAAAGTTTCAGAGGCAGAGAAAGCTCTCCTTGGGTGATACTAAAACCTGGAGATACTCTTTATCAGAAAGTGTGTGTGTGTGTGTGTGTGTGTGTATGTCTATGTGTGTAGCAGATAAGAGAAGGAAAAATAAAGCTGTTAGCCAATAAATACAGAATGCAGATAAGAGAAGGAAAAATAAAGCTGTTAGCCAATAAATACAGAATGCAGAGGAAAGAGTGGTGAGGTGAAGGAGGGAGAGAATTGGGAGATTGGCCATAGGTAAATCTGAGGGCAAGAGAAAGAAAACATGCCTTGGAACTATTTACTTCAGATGTTGTGAATGAAAATATGTGCAATGTGAAACAAGGCATCACATTTCTGAAAAGATTCCCATAAGCTATATGCTCACTACTGGGGATAGAAGTGAAAATAAGACAGAGACCTTGTATTTGTGTCATGGAGATCTCTTTTAGAAACTTCTTAGTAGGTGAGCCATTCCTTAAATTCTCAAGGAAATTTTCAGACAATTCTCAAAATTTCTCATCAAAAACTTTCTCCAAAGGGATCCAAGACATAGCTTCTTTTTAGCAAAAATAATTCTTATACCATCATAACAAAGAAAAAAGACTATCTATCTATCTCTCCATCAAATGTTTTTAGTTAATCACACATTTCTAGAAACTTCTGTTCACTAATTAATATCCCATGTTATATATACTGATATTTCACAGAAATTTATTGCCACTGGAGCAAGTTTGAGGACTATTTGGGCAAATATTTTGAGAGCTTCATGGTAAAGCTTTTGAGAGTAATTTTATGAAATAGTGCAAAAAAAAGGCAACACTGGTAGCTGAGTGAAATGAAAACAACAATCACAGCGGCAGAAAAGGAAATACATTGAGCAATTAAGTCAGATGTAGAAAACATATCTAAAAGTAATGAGTGCACCTATAATTAGTATAGATGTGTGTACACACAGTGTTTGAAAAATAGTTTCTAAGAGTGAATAATTGAGATCATTAATAAAAGAGAAAATATAGTTTGGCTGCTAGTATAGTACATTTGTATCGATAGTTTCCCAAGTAGCTGTGAGCATAAAAATGTATCCCTCCCACACAGAATACCCAGAGCCTCTGTCCCATTTTCCACTGCTTTTTCATATATTGCCAAGCAATGAGGATAGAAATATTAGCCTTGGGCGAGTGTATTCACAAGGACCCTTATAAATATGTACTTTAGAGGACACATTCTCAACAAGAACAAAATTTCTTTCAATGAATCAATATTGGTTCTTGGTGAGTAAAAAAACATATTTTTCTTATGCATAATTCAGAACTATACATAGTCCTTATACATAGATATGCAGTATATCTGGAGTATTAAAGTTTTATGGGGAGGACAATTATGAAAAAAGATGTCTAAAAGGTCTCCTAGAGGAGTCATAATGAAAAAGAAAAAGTGACTAAGAAACACAGCCTTAGAGCAAACCAAAGAGAAAAGGGGAGCAAAGCATATTCATTTCTTTTCATGCCTGCTGTCAAATTTTGATTAACCATATTTAATTTTATAGCACATGAGTGAGGAATAGCAATTATCTCTATAACAAGTTAAAATATGATAAAGAGTAAAATATTTTTAGAATCAGAATTTTTAGACTTCTTAGTAGCTGCATCTTGAGGTATGTGTAGAACAAGCCTGGAAATACATGATACCCTAGAAAATACTTCATGAAGTACTTTATCCCTCAGGGACCAAAGATTTGAGCAAAAAGCACAGAAAGACCTGATGCAAATGAGAAATGACTCTCAAAAAGAAAAAGAAAAAAACTGGTGAAAGAACAAACTTAAACTATCAAAAGATTTCCTCCAAAGGAAAGGGTTAAATTTCATCTCAGCTGAGAAAAGGACCTGTTTGGTCTTTTCATTCCTCTGAAGCACAGTCCTGTACCAGACAAAGGGTTTCTGGAAGTCATTGTCTACCACTGAGATGACAAAGAGGCAACACAAGTGGAGAGAGAGTTGAGAATTCTGTCAAGGAAAGGAAGAAAGAAATACTTTGCTAATTCCAAAGTCCATGGAGAAAAGAATCCCAAAAGGACTGTAAGACTAAAAGCAAATGTAAACACTTCAAAATGGCACCCCTCACCTAAGAGGAAAATTAAGACAGCATTGTCTCCTATAGAAAGATTGAATGAGTTTTGTCCAGGACTCATCTGTGAATATTTGCAGTTTATCTGCTTAATGTTGATCGGTGTATTAAGTTCAGTTTTGTTAATTAAGCCTCTTAATTTTACTTTGTGGCAGGATTGTTTGTCCTATACTTCAGCTAGCGTCTGGAATGTTGTCACTATTTCAAAAACCTCCTAAGGAGAATTTTAAAAAGATGATACAGAGGATAGTAATACACATGTGCTAAGAAATCTGTTTCTTCTAGTTCTTTCATTCACTTCATTATCAAGTCTCCTTTATGAGATTGAGGGACAAATGACTTTCTCTCTGTTTTTAAAACTAAATCATGAAGGGCTAGCCTTGTTTTCTATGGAATTTTCCATTTTCGAATTGACTCCCTAAGCAACAGGGCCTGCTAACTCCTTTTTCTGCATCTTTCCTTCTGACAGGGTACTCATGGCACAGCCCAAGATTCCTGTCAGCCTGGCTTGCTCCAGCCCATCTGAAGTGCACTCAGTTGACTTGTTTTGTTGAGAGGCTGCCAGTTTCATCACAGCAACAAAAATGTGCCATCAAACTGGTCTAGAGAGTGTCAGGCTTAACTTTAACCACTCGTATGTTGGAGATTCAGTACCACAGCTGAAGAGTTATTTGCAATTTAAATTGATTGCCAAGCACTTAACATTAATTGACATGCTAAATCCACAACCCAGTAACAAATCATAACTGCTGTCAATCATCCCAGGGAACACAATTCCCCATCTTGCTGCCCATTTTATCTTCCGAGGTTGAATGACATTTTGGAGTAGATTCCTTCAGAAAAGCAAATTCTTTTAGAAAAAGATGCCTGATGACATGTTCTTCAAAGAGCATCACCTTTACTATGAGAATCAGATCATCTAGATGTCATAGAGGGTGTCAAAGAAAGGACCTTAGTGGATCTGTAACAATTAACCCAGGATAAGAACTTTCTCTAAAGACCAACATGTGTAGATAATAGTTACTTCTCATTACCAATTAGTTTTGTAATAGACAGAAGGGAGAGTTAAATTAGGTGACATGTATCTTTGTCACTGCATTCATCCCTATAATCATCATTTCTTTTCAGCCCAAACCTTTCAATTGCCTAAACAAAAGGCAATTAACCTTTCAATCCCTGTAGCCAGAGTGAAAGGGAACCACACTGATGATACCTGGAATAAAGAGAGAAGTTTCAAGTCTGTGCCTGACAGCTTTCTCCTTCAGTCAATCTTCTTTCTGTCCTCATTTTTATAGGTCTCTCTTTGGCATTCCCCCCCCCCCCCCCGCCCCGGAGAATTGGAAATATGCTTCTAAATACCTTCTTTGTTTTAGCAACACGGTGACCCAAAGAAACAATTGCATTCTTTGTGGTCAGCTTTATGAAAAAATTTCACCTGTGTGAATGGGTCATGCAGCCTCTCTTTTTAAGACTCCTTGATAATAAAGGTAATGTGTGCATGACTACCCCAGGCAGAGATTTATTCATTTTCCTGATAGGGTCACCAGGATGTATAACCTCACACCTATCTTTATGCAATGCTCCCATAAATATGCCCTGTTTCTGAATCATGTTTATAAATGATAGCTCAGAACACATTCATTCTGCCAGTCACTGGTTACTCATGCTTGAAATTAAAAATCTTTCTGACTGATGCCATTTTTATATTTAGTTAGGTTTTAGTTATTACTCGAAGTAAGAAAAATAAGGCTATGAAGATAAGAGAACAGACATAATCTTCATGATAAAAGGATAGCAGGATACTTTCAGGCTGCTCTGAAAGAAGAGGAACAGTATCAATCTAATCATATTCTGCATTATCATTATTGAGCCCAGAAATATGGATTCATAGGACTAGTCGCTGAATATCATTAAGACTTGAAGCAAATGCACCTTTACAAGAAATTAGCTCATTAGCAAGAAACACAAAATGGCCTATGACTCATTTAGAGGAAAGTTTACCAAAAGATGAGAAACAATGGACTGTAGTTGAAATGATACACATTTCCTTTTTAATTGTCATACAAAAAATACTGTGAAATCTAATTCATATCTAAAATAATTACATTTAACATTTTTATTTTAAACATTATTATTTGATCACCATGTTCACTGTAAAATAGGAATTACAGTCTCACATTTTAAGGACCTCCATGAAAAGATATAGCACTCCTATGAATTTATCAATGAATATAACACTAACTTGATTGTACATTAAGTATTTAGTTCTTATTTGAGAGACTATCTCACCAATTTAAAATGTGCCCTTTATTGGAAAAAATACTCTTTGTTATCAGAATGTGTGTGTGTATATGTATGTCTGCATGTATAGATAGACACACATATATATTCAATAATTACATTTTAAAATGATTTTATGTTAATAATTATCCTGTTTGTTGTTGTTTTTAAGTAAATGCATTATTATTTTTTACTGAGTTAACATCAGTGTTCACTACTGCATGTGGTTCAGAGATATAAGGTCACACCCTATAGGTGTATGTTACCATACCACCCCCACCACAAGGCACCTATAGTCCTCTCTACATTCCACTGGGCACTGGGATGAACATAGAGTTGCAACTAGGGTTGCTGCTGATGAGAGTCTATAATTAAGTTTTTTCAAAAAAATCATGTGGGCTTAAATAAAACACTAAAAAGAAAAGAAAGACTTTAAAAGTGTATTGGACAACATGAGAGGATCTCAATAAGGTCTGCTTAATAAATCAATGCAAAAAGTTAATTGCTATCCTAAGTGAATCGAAGTAGCATAAATTTATCACTCCATCTGTGAATAAATTATCTTTCAGTAAGTCATTGAACTATTAACAATGAAGTAATCTAAAGCAGATTGATATGAAATTGCAACTTATTTGGAATTTTTATCAGTTCTAAATGATTTATCTGTTGTCAGTTCTGAAGAAGCAAAATATGTAGCACAGAATATAAAGAATGAGAAACTCTGAAAGAAATAATGAGGTATAGAACAAAGAGTGCAGTAGATTTTACAGAAAAAAAAATTGGGGAAATGAAAAAAATGAGTATTATTAGAAGGTTGACATTAATCATAGTCCCAGACAGAAGCAAAAATAGCAAAATAAAAATAAACCCACATGAAAACTAATTAACAAAATAAGGAAGCTAATATCAAATTGCTAATAAGAAAAATGAAACTGGAGAAGTTACAGATCTTTCATCTAGGAGAATGATGCATGATAAATAAGCTTACCTCAATAATTTGAAAATATATTAGGAAATAGATAATTTCCTTGAAAAACAAAACTTTTGCAAAATGTACAGAATAAGAAATTAGATAGATCTATATCTGCTCAAAGATTAGAATCTGTTAATTTAAAGTTTTTACATAAATACATGACTGACTCAATTGTATTACCAGTGAATTTTATCCATATTTAAGAAAGAATATTCCAAAAACTATTTTAGAGAAATATTTGCTAAGTTTTTATTACTAGCATAATCCTGATCTTGACATGGTAAGAAAAGAAAATTATAACTCAATATCTAAAATGAGTATAGCAGGAAAATCCTCAACTAAATATTAAATTTTTAAATCCAGTAATATAAAAACCAGAGACTCAAATCTGCTTAAATGGAATTCAACCAAGGAAGGCAAAGGTCATTTACCAATTGAAAATCAATTCATTTTGACGTATTTTAATATAAATCATAATACAACAGACTGAAAGATAAAAGTCAATTATTTCAGTGAATGCTGAGATAGCATTGAATATAATCCAATGCTTCTTCATGCTAAAAAGCAATAAGTCAGCATAGAAGTAAAGTTCCCTTAATCTGATAAAAAGCAGTTAGGAAACACCTACAGTTAATGCCATCCTTAAATATGAAATATTTCAGCCTTCCCACTAATATCATAAAGAAGACAAAGGAAAGAGAGCAAGAGGAAAGAAGAAAGAGATAGAAAACATAAAGATGGGAACTATCTGCAGAGTTTGCATGCACACATTTAATGCAAAATACAAAGAAATGTACAAGCTGCTACTAGTGCTACTAGAACTGCTTATCAAGTTCTTAAGAAATATGTCAATATTCCAAAATACATTGTGTATATAGCATAGAAATAATGTATATAGCATAGAAATAATTTAAGATTAAAATTAAAGTTTTTACATTTACACACACACACACACACACACATCCCAGGTTTCTAGTATCTTTCATTCTCCAATAATAGAAACCAGGAGTCCTTGGAGAAATTGATGATTCTAGGGCTGGGGTAAGCAAATTACAAGATGAGTCTGGTTGATATTCTAGTGGCAGAATAAAGAGAAGTATACAAAAAAGTGAAATAATGAGAATATATCAGAGGGACAGAAAAGTCACTGAAGAAATTCCCAATGGTCAAAGCCATCATGATTTGAGCAACATATACAATGTAGTATTGAATTATAATCAAATTCAGAACAAACATCTGTGTCCACACTGGTATGCAGAAATTATATGATAAATAAATAAATAAATAGACAAGCAATAAACATCCTGTTTAGAAGAATCCTAAGTAATACATAGATATAACTTTGGAAGGTGATACTATAATCCTTTCCTTCTCTAAAGTATGGGCTCTGTACAGTAACTGATTTCCAAGGAATGCAGTATGGAGAAGATGAGTAAAACTTTATAATAGAAGAATCTGGCACCCCTCAACCATACAATCCAGCTTAACATCATCAGTGGTAAGTTACAAATAATGAGACATATTTACAGCATACATAAAATTGCAAATTATTGTACATAAGTATTAAACTCTTAAATAACAATATCTATTGCATAACATACAAGTATGTACAACCATACAAAATTTCAGGTAGACAAAAGTTTCTATATAAAATGTAAAATTACAGGAAAATGTCATTATGAACTTGGTTGACAGGAAGATTAAAATTATTAAGACAAAGAAGTACAAACCAAACCATTGAGTAACCATTTTGTAAATTAAAATAAATTATACATCATAATACATCATAAACATACTGAAAAAAAGAAAAGAATGGGTCTTTAAGTTGCATATAACAAAGCATTCATCTTTGGAATAATAAGTGTATATGTGCAGTGTATACTCTCTGTGTATAAAAATGAAACAAGTTTAAGTGGGGAAAGCTATAAGGAGGCATTTTGTATAAAGGACATTTTAAGGGCTAAAAGAATCACATGCAAGAAAAATGTGGTTCCTCACTCTTAATTAAGGTAAAATGAGATAGCAGCAATTAAAACCAAAAGTGGATAAATGCTTAGTTGTGAGATAAATAAGTAGTTGTGAGAGATGCAAAATATAGAAAATTTCACGAAATAGCTAGTGGGCATTTAGGACAAAATAGCTGCTCCGGGTGTAGTATATATATCTAGAGAATATCTTGCATAAATTTATTATAACATGTGACAATTTTTCACTACAGTTTTAGACTTTTTGTTTTGTTTTGGTTTTGGTTTTTGCAGCAAAAACCCTAGAAGCAATCCAAATATTCAGTAAATATAGAGTGAATAGGTACTTTCTGATATTTACTGAAATTAAATGGAGATCTTTCACTTCCTTTATGTACTTACAAACAATAACCAAAAAATAGTCTAGGCATATAAATAAACATGGCTTATCAAAAAACATACTATGAACCAAGAAAAATCAAGTAACCTGTCACTACTACTATATGATTATTTTATTAATACACATAAAATAGAATTTTATGTCTTAATATCCAACTCAGAAAAAAAGTTTCTTTCAGATGATAGATAAATAGTGCTTTCAGCGAAAGTAAATGATCAGCTTTCATGTTATTTATAAAGCTTAATTTCTTAAAGTGATGACAGGTGCATGAGTGTTACTTATCATATTATTATTATTCCCTATGCATATTTGCATTAGTAATATTTTTGTGCTATGAATACAGGTGAAAGAATGCATAGGATTTTAAAAACATTTCATTAAGAATATCTAAAGTGACAATATCAATTTCTTATTGATATGATTGAGAGTTCTCTGGAGAAACTAAAGTTCCAAAAATTCAAGGTGGTCTCTACAAACAAGTGGTGTTAGCTGCAACAGCAATGTGAGCCTGTCATTGGTATGGGAATTTGGAAAACTGCACAGATTGACAATTCTTCAATATCATAACAGGTCTTTGGAAACTCTCACCCAACCTTGTCTTTCATCTCTCTACAGAGGCACCTGAAAACTATTATACTAAAGACCCTTTTTGTTTTTTATTTTGTAAAAGTAAATTTTTCTGGGCACTGGAAAAGAGCAATGAATGTCTCTGTGAGTAAATGTTGACTTCTGAAGAGTAGCTGAGTAATTCACTTAGCTCTACCATATGTGTAACAAGATGGAGAGACATCTGTGCTCTGAAGACAGAAAATGCTAATATACCCATTTTGCATTTCTGCTATGTATCAACACACCCAAACTGCTGTGTATGTGCACATACAACAAAAACAAACAAACAAAACCAAAAAAACTTACAAATGTTTTTCTTGTGCCATATAAACCTTACCACACTCATCACAGGTTTTCATGCTTATATGTCACTTGAGAGACCTTTAAGGTGGACGCTTATGTTTTTGTATTTGGAGGCAAGGGAATAATCATGAGCATCTTTTGTCAACGCAAACTTAAAAGGCAATTCAGAGGTGCCTCTCAACAAGGTTATGTTGCCAAATGGAAAAGAGAGTGATCTTCTGATCATATCTGGGAGGAGAAAATTTTCCCTACCCCTCTATCTTCTTGAATGATTTCAATGATAAAATTAATTAACATCAGAAAAATTAGTGGGAGAAAGAAAAAACAACTTTGATTACATATTTCTGATGATTCTACATAGAAGTGAATTCTGATTCCAGAGCAGGGAATGAAGATCTGTAGCCTGAGCTAAGGAGTGAGATATGGTCTGTGTCTTTAAGGAGAGTGAGGGGAATGAGAATAACTGGATGATGACTCTTATGACAAAAACAAGGTTTTCTACAATTAGATGTTTATCCAGCCATATAGAGAGTTTTCTTTGATAGAAAGGGCATTTTTGGTGAAACTCTTAATTCAAGATATTACCCTAATTTCAGTCTTTCAAGTACTTAAAAAAAATGAGGACTACCTAGTAAGAATAATTACATTGTACTCAAGTGAGAAAGATATGCCCTACATTAAGTTAATTATACAAATAAATATTGTGGAAAGATGAGTTGAATAGTAGAAATGAAATGTGAAATATGCTACTGGAAATAGGCACAAAATATTTTTTAAAACAATTTGGAACAAGTAGGTACAAAATATGTAAAAACTTGAATCCATGAAACCTTAAAGGCCTGGCTAAAGAAGTGGCTGTATTAGAGAGATTTTCCTAACAATCAAGAAATTGCTTCATGTGGGACTAAAACTCTTTTTTCCTGTTGTGCTGTGGAACTTTTTTGCTCACTTATGTTTATTGTGATAATGTTGGTTTACAGCACTGTCTTTGCTTTGAGAGTTAAAAGTGCAAAGGTCAACAAATGTCATGTTTTCACCTCAAGTCCACCCTCAAAGCTGTCATAATCCTGTACCATGCCCCTTAGGCCCTGCCCTTCTCTGAGCCTGACCTGTGAATTTCCCCTTTCGGGCAGCTTCAGTTTCATAGTTAGATATGAAAGGTTATTATTGGTTTGCTTTTGTCTCTTTCCTATGTTTCATTATATTTCATGTCTAAGAGAAACTATCTCATAATTGTCTTTCTCTTTCCGAATATAGGAGGCATTAGAGATGTTTCCCAAAGTTTTAACAATAGTTCTATTATATGACTCTACAATTCCACTTCCTGGTACAAAAACCCTACTTTGAAGGGATGAATGCATGCCTATGTCCATTGAGTACTGTTTATAATAGCCAAGATATGAAAGCAATTAATGTCCAAGGATAAAATAGTGCACTCATAACATGTGGTATATACAGAGTGGACCATTACTGAACTGTAAAAAGATAACTTTTGTCACATCAGTATCATGGATGAAACTGGAGAGGGCAATGTTAATTTAAATAAAGCTATATTTTAAAATATAGAAAGATATAGTAGGTTAAAAATTAGATCAGCAGAGGGAATTTAATATATCTATTCAACAAAAGGATTGAAGGCTGTTAAGCTCTTTGTTATGTAGGTGTATGTAGATTGGGAGAATTATTTAATTAATTTTAGATAGGAGTTTTCAGATACAAAGATAGTCATTCATGAGTATAGGTCATTTAAAATTCTGTTCTCTCAATTTTATACCTTACTTGCATTAGGGTATTTGTATTGCAAATAAATTATATATTAATATAGAAATGTCAAAATATACATCAAATTTTTGTAAAATTCTATTTAAGCAATGTTATGACAGATTCACAAAGGGATAAATTTTATTTGCAGAGCTGTGATGAAGGAAACGAACAAAAACATGCCAATTTAATCAAGGAATAACAAAATGTTTTTATTTCTAAGAAGTACTGGAAGTTTTTCTCCCTTCTTATGTATAAAAACACTGTATTGTAATTATCTTGAGACCACCAAAACCATTTTACAATTATTGAGTCTGATGTTGAGATTAGACATAATGTCACATATTTAGGAATCTGGAAAACTACAAGGAATGTTACCGAGGTAAACAAGCTTGCCTCTGGAGTGTTTAAGGTTCACTGATGTTGATTGTGATTTTGAAGAAGAAAGTTATGGATTTTAAAAATTGTTTCAAAGAGAATGCATTGTGACAGAATCTAGAGTATGGGAAGGATTGAACACTAGAGGAAAATAACACTAAGTCAGGTCTTGGTAAGAATATACCTTTAGTAGTCTGCAAACTTTTATATATTTCTATGAAGGAACTCTTTTTAAAATTCTTATTAAAAATAAACTTAACTGGCATATGTGTTGTTTGCTATAACTATATCATAGTAGGGTGATAAAGCATGTCATAAACAGCAGAAAACTTCAGTAACCTGACAGTCTATCAGGCTTTAACAGGAAGAGTATCTATTCAAGTTTTATAATTTTTCCAGGTCTTTCCTTCCATCCTCCCTCAACACAGATGAAGATGTACACTTTTCCAGCTATGCTTTTGAAAGTAAGTTGTGGAAGTGAACTTGAAAAGGAGAACGTCTAAACATATGTCCAGGTTTTCAGTAACAAAGGAGAAAGTTGCTGGTGTGAGAAATACAATTTGGGATGTCAAAGCAGCAGACACCCTTCCCATTTAAATGTGACTTCATAGGTGCAAATGCAGGATGTAAGTCAGGACCAGATAGTTCAACCAGAACCCAGAATATGTCAAATTCTGAAACAGGATGATAATACCAGTTCCATATTGCATGCATGCAAGCAAATTATAGGCTCTTTCTGTTTACACAAAGGCACACATTCATTTTAACTTATATAGTGTAGTTAAGATAATAGTATATAATACCCAAATATGTGAAAAATTCCTTTTATCCTGACACTATTACTGTAATTATCATAGATTGATTTTGAATAGACTGATAATGATGCTAATTGAATGAATACTGTGTACCATGAAGAAAATAGCATTGAAACAAAACAGTTCCTTGATTTCCTCTCCTGTTAAGATTGATTCAGTACACACACGCACACACTCATGCACACACACATACACACACCCCTATGCCACCATAGAGTTGCATATTAGATTATTTTTCCTTTGAAAATTCACTATAAATCATTTGAGGCCTGTAAAATAAGCATAATCCTTTACTTAATATTGGTTTTGGGAGTTAATAAATCATTAAGTAAGATCATTTCAGTTAAAATCAGTTTTGAAAATTAATGCAAATTATACTTGCTAAATTTAGGAATGGAGTATAATTTTAAGTAATTTGAGAACCAACATATGTAGTTTCAATTAAAAAGTTTCCTGTCAGAAAATTTTACAGATATTCAGTGGTTTGTGTGTCTCTCTTGGTATTTTACTGCAACCAAAGTGTACAATAAAACGAACAGGTCAAAGAGTAGAAGCAACATGATCTTCAGAGACAGTTGTACAATTCCAAATCGAATAAATGTGCCCTGTTATGATAAAATTTTGGTTTTAAAAGCTTGATTGTATCAAATGTTCTCAGTTGTATAGCAGTGAAGGCTCTGCTTACTGAATTTAAATTAAGGCATATACTACAATTTACAAAATATACACAATGTTTGAGCAAATGCTGTGTTCGTTTGAAAAATCATCAAGTAGATTAAGAAAATATTGTAAACAAATTTATAAGTATGCAGAATAATTAAACATGAAATTATTTATATGCATATATCTGGCTATTAAAGAACCTTAATAAGGATTAATTTTAATAGCAAAATTTTAGTTCTATTTTGAGATTTAATATTCAATTAAAAAGTCAGTCTCATTTGCACTAAAATTTATTTTTATTGCACTGTCTCCAAGTGAAGCTTTACCTGCAATGGATTGCAATTTAATTAGACCATGTAATTTCTCTTTTGAAATTCCCTTAATTTTGGCTTTATGTTAGATAATATTAGCAGAAAAATTGCTATTAATGTAATATGTGGCTAAATGACTTTGGTGTGAACTTGTTACAAAGGAAATATTCCTACCATGGTTGTCTCGGCGATGGACCCAAAGCTGTTTATGAATATGTTGCATGTGACATTAACTGGAGGGCCTGAAAGAAAAACGGAAACATAAGTGCTAGTTAGATGCTCACCTAAAATATTTTCAGCTATTTCAATGCTTGCCCTTATTCATTTTAAAATAATTAAAATATTAAATTATCTAACAATATCATACAAATTATATAAAAAACATAAAATTAAAATAGATGCTTAAAACTGAAGATAATTATTGTATGGCATAACCTGGCTTGCAAATCACAAATGAATGGTCTCCAATGACCACTAATGCTGACCATTCTATCCATCATTAACTTCTTTGGATTAAGGTTTTTCTTGATTAAGGTAAGAGCTTTAACAACTCTCTAAATATTTGACTTAGTAAGGCCAACACCTAAATCACTAAATAACTATTGAGTTATTTTCCCAGGTATAGATCACAGTTTTCTTCTGTTTCTTTGCATATCACCTAATTCACATTGAATGATGGGTGCAACATAATAATGATATAATATTGAAATTCTGGGTACCAGAATTGGGTACAACATCAGGTAAAACATTGGATGCAATATAATATAGTAACTGTGTGTACCATATCTCCTACTTTCAACACCAGGTTTATTGTTGTTGCTAGTGTTTCTTATCATTGTTGGTTGTTGCTAAGTGACTTACCTGGACTAATTTTAAATTTGTAATTCCCTAGCTGTACAGCTCTGAACTTCTGCTTGGTCTGTTTAATGATCAAGTAATTATTGGTTACCCATTTTCTCAATGCCTTGAACAAGCAAATCTTTCACCCTTGGTCATGGGACCTCATGTTTTTTTATGGGACTCATAAAGCATGCCTTTATGTTCATGCTTTACCCTTCAATTCTTGATTGCACCAAGTTTGAGGTCAGCCAAGGACAAGAGACTAGGACTTTTCTAGGACTTTCTGGGGTATGCACACACAGTCTCATACATGTGGGTTTGAAAATAAAGCAGAATTCTATGGGTGTCTCATGCCCCAAATTTTTACAAACGTGTTCAAGCTCTTGTGCACCCAATTTGCATCACAATGTAGGCAGCTGCAACAATAAACACGTTCCTGTGACTGTTTTCAACAAATGTATTAGAAATAGGAATTGCCCTTAGAAAAATCCATAGTCAATTGAAATTATAAGTCCTTTGAAGGGAGCTCTTCTAGGAAACAGAATGACAGGTGAGATAGTGACATGACTCTAGGGATGAACCTTCTAAACAAGGTGTCTCTTCTGGTAACTATTCAGTTGCTTGCTCTTAAAACTTATGTTGCTGTGTGGTGATCAAAGCTAGCATGGAACTGTGAGTGGGATTATGATAAAATGACCTCTAATCTTTGAGAAATTCATTCCTTTTGATTGGCTGCAAAGAAAGATGCAGCTACAACACCATCCTGTTTATAAAGCTGTAATTTCTACACTTTCAGTTTCTGGTCCATGTCAGATCAAGTGAGCAGTCTTAAAGTACCCTCTTTCCCTTAACTATTGGTATGTAACCATTGGTATGTTATGTAAATTAAAAAATATGTTCTAGAGCCTGAAGCTCAGTGATGCTTGTAAATCTACCACTGCCATTACAGAAAGAACCTGTTTAGCAGCCCTTAGCCAATCTGTTAGAGCTCCATATCAATGTAAAGCCATTATATTCATCTAACACACTATGTTTAGCCATAGAGCGAATAACTGCTAAAACCTCTGTATGGCAGATGGTGCTTTTAAATTGTCATTACATTAGGCATTGTTGGCCTGAAAAGTAAATGGCAGTCATTGCAGATGTTTTCAGCAGCACACTTTCTTTTAGATGTTCCGGAAAGTCACAGAACATGGCTTTTAAGTTCAGAGATGGGTGAAGACAAAACAGCAAAGTACAATGCAATATTTTGACAATGATATTATTCTAGTGCATATTGGGGAAAAAATTATCCACCAAGCAGATCTAAAGCAAACAAACAGATATAAAATAAACAACCCAAGTGATCACGAAAATTAATGTAAGGAATTGCTAATGCACTATTGTGTTAAAGGCACATCCATTTTAATTAAGTGATTAAATTTCAGAAATGTTCTGTGATTTGTTCTTATGAAATAAGATATCATCATATATACATTACATATAGCATATATATTAAGTAGTGATATTACCTGGAGAATTTTTTTAATTGGACAAAGCATGTTTGATGACTTTAAATCTAGTTTTGCATCATTTATTAGATACTTGAAGAAGGTTTAAAATCATGGCATAGAAATAGAATGCAGTCAAGTCTTCCCTGTTTTATCTTCCATTTCTTTTCTAAAAACACTGTAAACCATTCCACCAGGAAATGTAAAAGGGCTTTTATGCTGAAGGTGACAGCAAGGAGGGTGGTAAATGAGAGTAAGGGAAGGGCATTTGTAAAGTACTGTTTGACACAAGGTTGTGGAACCAGAGTATATGAAGGGGATATTTCCATGGGGTAGGGACAGAGTCTTGTGGGGTGGTTACAAGAAGAACCAGAGCATAAACTGAATCCTAGGACATTGATGTAGGACAGCGAAATAGAATTATCTTAAAGATAAGGGAGGTAGGTTTCTTACTGTGAGAAGTTAAACCATGGAAACTAAAAATAAGCCTATGGTATTGGAGATATCAGCATGAGCTTCTGTTTTATTATAGAAATAGAAAAGCACACATACAGAAAGTGTATGATTACTATATATATGAATATATATGTATATCTGCCTTGTATGCACATATTTATGCTGCTATGTGTATTGATATAAATTTATCCTGGCAGATGCCAATGTAATCTAATTCATCAAAGTGAACTTTACCAGTAATGCTAAAAAATAACGTGGTCATCATCTAATGGCCTGCAATGAGAACACAGCCTCATGTTTATAATATTCCTGGTAAGATGCATTACTTAAATCAAATAATGAAGACATAGTAGACCAATGTAACTGAAAGTACATTCTCCCATTTTAAAGAATAACATTCTTTTTATAAGATAATTTTACTTAAAAAAAATGAGCCTCCAGTTCAGCCTAGAGAGAAGAAAGAGAAATAGGTAAATACAAAGCATGATTCTAAACTGGATTCTTTTGCAATGAAGCCATTATTTATATAATTGAGAAAATGTGAATGTGGACCCACAGATAAAATAACAGTAATATAATTATATTAATTTGTTTATCAGTGGTTTAAAATAGCAACTGTGAATTTTATTCAAAACAATAATATTTGGATGAATATGAATACTTATGATGGGCTTTTAAAGAGCGTTCCCACTTTCCTTGAAAAATAAATACAGTAATCATGTGAATACTAGGAATTCATGCTTTTCTGGAGGTAGCCTGTGTGGTCTATTGGAAAAATGAAGTTGTGATGTAGGGGAGAAGAATTAATACAACATCACCCGACCATTTATCCAAGGTCTTGCCTCCCACATTCTCAAGTTCTCATTCACATGTGGTCATACCTGATCTGAAAATATGAAATAGGAAATTCCAGAAATAAACAAGCTGTGAGTTATGAATTGCAAAGCATTCTGAGTATATGTTGCATACATTCAAGCACACATCTGTGCACACATTCATGGTCTCATGTGTTTTCATTCTGCTCGTGGCTCTTGCCTCTGTCCACCTCATCAGTTGCATTTATTGCCTCTCATTGATCCCTTACTAGAGATCTGGGTTATCAGGTTAACATGGTATCACAGTGTTTGTGTTCAAATAATATTTATTTTAATTCATCCCCCACATGCAAGGACTTCCCTCAGAACCCTAATGCCACATCATGATACCTTATCATTCAGCTCACCTTATCTCCTCTCACAGGCTTTTTATCACCTCACATCATAAGAAGGAAAAGGGTGAGAAGAGTAAAATATTTAGAGAGAGAGAGAGAGAGAGTTCATAACCACATAACTTCCATTGCAATGCAGGATAAGTGTTCTATTATTAGTAATTGTTAATCCCTGTCTGTACTAAGTTATAAAGCAAACTCTATGAAGATGTATGTCAGTATGGGGGTGAACAACATTCACAGGTCATAGTTTTCGGTAGTCACTGGGGATCTTGACATACATCTAGAGAGTAAGAGGAGATTATTACATAAGAAATATTATCAGTGAAAAGACAGAGAATAGATATTGGTGAAAGCCAAAAGAAGTGTTATCTCTAGATTTTGCAAAGTCACAATTTGAAATAGAATGAAAAAAACTTAACAAAAATGCAATAGATGTTTGAAAAGAACACATCATTAAGTAATTGTTAAATGAGTATTTTCTGCTTGAATCTGAATTAGACTTAAGAGTGATCAAAACCAACTGAAGATAGAGGAGTCAGTAAGGACAATGTAGTCTACAGAAACAATGGAATCCTAGTTTTCCATAAACAAGATGAAATCCAGCCCTACTGCAAATGCAATATTGGAACATGCCTACTGCAATCATGCAAATTGTTGACATACTGCAAAATATGGATGGGTCCAGGAGGTACTAAGCAGAATGAAATCAGTTAAAGGGGGAAAGACAAGCAAAAAGAATCAATACAAATGAATGAACTAAATGAACTAAATGAACTAAAAGGAAAAGAAAGTTTTAGGTTCTAATAAATTATTTAAAAAATTAGAACCCTTGTTCCTAATGTGAGGATCCAACCAAGGTCAATGGAAAGCAGTACATTGCAGCAGACTGGGAACATGTTTGAGTAACATAATATTTTGTGGGTTTATGTCTGTTCTTTTATGTGCTATTCAATTATAACTTTTATCTGTTAAACTAACTTCCACTGTCAAATGATTCTTGGGAGCCTCTATTTCAATTTGGAGGATTCAGCACAAATTTCCTTCTATCTGAGGGCACAAACATTATATTATGAAGTAAAATGAGACAAAAAGCATCACACCCATGGGAATGGGAAAGTCATAATTCATTTGAGGACAAAAAGCAAGGAAATTGGTTAACAGATGAAATACAGCAAAGTCTAAAATGAGGGCAAGTTAAGATGAATGGATAAAGCAATTAAAGTACTAAGAACAACCCAGGAACGTAAGTTAGGGTTATTCTTTACAGGAAGTGGGGTGTAAGAAAGACCTTGAGCGCCTGACTCAGAAAGCTCCCTGTTCCTCATTTATATTCCCACAGAATGGAAGTGGTCTGGTGTTGAACTCTTAGAATTAATTACTGAAGAAATGGAAATATATTTTTTCTTTATTTTTGCAAGCATAGATTATTAAGGTAATTGGATATTAATGTGATTCATTCATTAATGTTGACTCTTTAAAAAATTGCATGAAGCACATCTATACCTCACCCAGTCGTAGCCAGATCCAATTGTAAATCATGATGATGATTCATATAAACAAGCAAATATTCAATAATTAGATATCCCATAAATTCCAGGAACTGAGACCTCAAATCTAACCATTAATTTAAAGTCCCTTCTCTGTGTAAGGGATAGTTCTAAATATCTTATATGGGCACTGAACACATCTTAAGTCACCTCATCCTCATAGTTCTTTGAGGCCAGCTCTATTACCATTCCACTTCACAGATTCCAAAACTGAGGCACAAACAGATTAAGGTCATACATGGTAATAAGACAAGAAGAAAACCCCAGGCACTCTAGTCCTGATGCCACAGTTTTAACTTTTCCTGTGATATACCAATTCTTAAATCGTTATGATCCCTGCAATACACCATCTATGACCAACAGTTAGAGATTGTGCAGATCGGGAAACATGTGTAAGCACAAAATATAGGACTTTATAAAACCTTGAGAGTTAGGGAGGAATAAGCTGCTAGTCAGAAGATGCTACTGGGAACCAGAAAAGAGGAATCTTTCCAGGCAGAAAGACTAGCACACAGAAATGCCTGAAGTAATACACTAATGAGACTCTAATTGTCTCCCCCATCCCCAGCTTAATTGAGATGTAGTTGACATTAACATTGTCTGAAGTTTGTCTGAAGTGCTTAGCACACAATGGATTGATCTGATACACTTACATATTGGAATATGATTGCCACCCAGCCTTAGCTAACACCTGTCATCTCTCATAATTACTCTTCTTTTCCATAGTGACAAACATTTAAGATCGACTTTTAGTAGCTTTCAAGTATAAAATAGAATACTGTTAACAGTCATCACAATGCTATGCATCAGATTCCTAGAACTTACTCTCTTTTTTTGTTTGCAAAGAGAATATTAATATAGAGAAAAAGTTTTTGATAATGGTGTGAAGCAAGCCTTCTGACAGTACCTCAAAGCTAAAGCAGTTGATGTTTGGAATCTGGAGATCCCCAGTTGAAAGAAAGCCTGTTTGATATTCAGCATTCACCTAAAGCAAAGGTCTATGTAGGACAGTGGCATCTCTCAGATTTCCCTTTCTAGAAAGAGAAACTACCTCCTTACACACACACACACACACACACACACACACACACGCGCACACACACACGCACACATGCACACAGAAAACAAACACAAGCTGGTTCAGCAGCCATGCAAATCAGTTCAATCATTCCTGAGTTAAAGAGCATCTCTATCACATATATGTAAATTAGTGCTTCAAGAGAATGAACAATATGAAAACAACCTAGTTGTTCCTGCAGGTAGACTAGAACAATTTCTTGGTAGAAAAGAGAAACAGAAGGGATGGGGTGTGAGAGTGGAGACATTAACTTCACAGTCTAGTTAGCACAAAGGAATCTTACAGTTAGTATTTGTAAAAGAGCCTAGAAAGCAGTGAGATACCAGGCACTTCTCAGAAGTAACCAACTTTTTGTCACACATAGGAGAGTTATGCATGAGGGCTGTTGAGGCCAGGAATTTTCATCACTAGTATTTAGGAACAATTTATTGGGGACAATTTACTTTTACCAAGATCAGTTATAGGACTTTTACTATGGTTAAATGATAAAGAGCTAAACATACAAAGAAGCACCTTCCTAGCCAACTGTGACAATGCATCTATGATTTCATATTCAAGGAACATAGCAGAGACCTAAAAAACAATTGCAGAATTGAAGTCTACCTAATCAGAGAGAGAAAGAGGAAGAGGGAGTTGGGGATAGAGAGAAAGAGAAAGGAGAGGGGAGAGAAAAGAGAGAAAGGGAGGGAGGGAAGGAAGGAAGGAGGCAGAGGGAGGGAGAGGAGGAGGGATAAAACTTGAAAACTAAATAAAAAAATAAGAGATCTGGCAATGAAGAAGGATTCAAGAAGTTGCTGGTTATATGGACAATTGGCTCTTGTCTGAACTTCTGGCTCCATCACACCGATGATTATGATGATTGTGTGTTGTTTCTATATATATATGGTGTCTCCTTCCCAAGAACAAATTTTTGAAATAATCATTTGTGCAAGAGTCTAGTTTCTGGTGAATGTTTGACTAGTTTGGTGACATTTTCCTTAGCAGATGGGAGAGGATTCTATCAACCAAATGCCAGATTATTTCAAAAGACATTTATTATTACTAAATTCACTCTTCATAATAATTCAAGAAATCATTATATCTATCAGGAAAAAGACTTGATAGGATTTGAAGTTATTTTCCTGTTCAAATTATCCTAAAGGCACAGTCTTTCTTGGAGAAACCTTATTATTTGACAGTTTAAGATCAACTGTGACTACTGTACAGAGGAAGAGAACATTTGGTCAATTTGTGAAAAAGAGAAATTTTGTCAGTGTATCAAGTGCTTAAACATTTCTATTTATTTCACTACTTATTACAATATCATTTCAGGATTTATTATTACAAATAGTATTTCTATTTCATTCATTGTAAAATAGTATTTTGTGGAAAAGACTTCCTCTCCATGTTCTATATACATTTAAAGTAATTTAAGAGATTTATGTATTCCAGCTTTCATTTGATGCATTTTAATAACATTTAAAATATTCAGTCTTAAACAGATCAGATTTTTAAAGTGTCTACTTCATAGAAATGACATGCAATAAAATTTTGTCATAATTTGGTTGAGGAAAAATGCTGACATCTAGAATTTTTTAAGTCAGTAGTGTGCACTAGAACAAATTCAAACTTACATTTTAATTGTATTATTTTATATTTTAATATAGTTATTCTGCACCAGGGCCTGCAATATAAATTCTTCTGTAATGTAAAGATACATGTAAAAACTATTATTTGAAATTAGTTTTTCATAATTAAAATCCATAATAAAGTCTTTCAGATTACAATAATCAATATTAACTTTTAAACCTTGATAATTTAAAAAGCAAAATTGCTTCAACATTGTTAGTAAAATTTGTACTTTGCTAACTGATAACAAGATTGAACACTTTTATTTGCTTTTTATAATTGATGGTTGTATGTTTGTCTATCATAGAATTTGCATGTTATTTTTGAAAGGTTAGACATCAGAGTTTTTCTCAATGTTTTTATATTTTGAAAAACTTTTCTATTGTTTCATCAAGATTCTTGGTAAATTATTTTCTAGATTTGTTTTTTCCCATAAGCACTTTAATCCACAAAGAAGTGAGGACTAAATCATTTAAGCTACTGCAATAGAACTTTCCATCTGGAATTCACTTAAAATATTAAAAAGGTACTCATTAATAGTACTCTTGGCCATCTAGCCCAAGAACAAGAAACCCTCAGTATGAAAAATCTTTAAGATCCATAATATCACAACATTATTTATGATAGGTCATATAAGCAAACTAAATGGCTATTGATAGAAGATTGGATTAAGAAGATATTTTATAGCCACACTAAATGCCATTCAGTCATTGGAAAGCAAATGTTATTACGACAAAATGGGAGGAGCTTGAGAGAATGATATGTTGTAATAAAGGGAGTTAATGACAAAGATAGGGCATTTCCATGGTGGACACTTGAAAAAGTAAAATTTATAAAAAACCAGTGAACAATAAATAAATAAAATGCAATTATTGAAGTTATGGGGGAAAAGGAGGAAGAGTTAAGGAATATGGAATTGTGAAAAAATAAAGATGTTTAAAATCTTTTTTAGAAGGTACTATGAGGAGTGCTGAATTAGTGAATTAATGACGAATGAATAAAACTAGGTTGTGTTGAATTGATCAGTTAGGAAATGTTAGACTCTTGGGAAATGATAAGCAATGGTGTTAACTAAAAAATAAATCAGTTAAATTATTTTTAAAGTTTGTATTATATGTAGTGAAATGCAATCTGAAGTTGGTTTTCTAGCTTCATTGCATCAGTCACCTTGAAAAACTGCAAAATTAAGAAAATTCTTCCTTTCTTGGTTCCCTTATGGAAGAATCGATTTTCCTACTTCTTTTTAATAACTTTTTAAAAAATAAGGTAACACTCAAAATATAGAATCATATCTCTTCAGATGTATGATATCATCCTACAATCACAACCAGGGCAAAATCTATTCACCTGTGAACTGGCTTGACTGTGAGCCAGATTTTAATAATGTATTTTTTTCTTTTAAATAGAATGAACACTTGTTTTAAGTAAGACGAATACTTTTTTTTGGTTACATAGTCTTTACTATAAATTCCGGTGAAATATTTGATAGGTAGGATGGTTTCTTCAATATTTTCAGTTATTCAGACCCTTCTTCAGAACACAGAGAGTACCACAGGGGACCAATTAAAACATGGGAAGGTTAATTGTCACCTATAAAGAATCTTCCATTCCAATTAATGAGAATAGATATATGAATTATATATATATATATAGTATGACATAATATACATTATTCACACACGTGTGCAATTTTTTAAAGGAATCATTGTGCTAAGTTTTACAACAATTAGAGAAAGGGGGAGAAAACTCTACCTGAAAGAGACAAAGACAACACGAGTATGGGTTTCTTATTTCAAGGCATGTCTTTAATACAGTGCTTGGAAGCTGGGCACGGTGGCATGTGCCTGTAAGCATCAACCTATGAAGCGGCTGGGGCTAGGGATCATGGTTCAAGTTCCACTCGGGCAACACAGAGAGCCCTAGTCCCAAAAAATAGCTGGGTAGGGTGGTGCACACCTGTAATTCCAGCTACCTGAAAAGCTGAGGTTGGGGATTGCCTGAGTCTGTGATACCTGGGCAATGTGAGCCTGCAGTTCCACAGGCAAAAATAGCAAGACCTAGTCTCAAACACAAACACAAATACAGTGCTTGGAAAATTATTGGAAATAAGCATTAGAATCTTGTGTAACTTCCATTTCAAACATTCTTCTGTTTGACCACATTGAGATCACATTTTATACAGAGCAGTAAGCAGAGGTTACCTTTAAAATTAGGTCTGATTCTTGCGTCATACCCTGACGTCCTCCCCATCAGTTTATCCAGAAAATCGGAAGGCGACATGGGAGCACTTCGAGATCTTGCACTATCTGTTTCCTTCGTTGCAACCAAACTACAAAAGAGAAAACAGATACAGATTTTACTGAAAATGGTCTTCTTAACAATGGTAACCCACGTGTATGAAATTTGTATGCTAAATAAAAATAACTTTGAAGATAAAAAAAGAGAAAAACAAAATACTGGATGATTGCACAATATGTGGTATATACAAGGCAAAAGTACAGACCAAACCAAATCCAGACTTGGAAATCATTCTGCAGAATTGAGGCTGCTGAAGTGAGGAGGAAGGGAATCTGGAGAGAAATGGGAGGGAACCGGAGGACAATGGAAAAGGACCATATACTATGGGAGTGAGTGAGGTGTGGTAATCTAGGTCTAAGGGAATTTGGTTCTGTAACCCTCCATCATGGCCGTGTTGTAAGTCAGTGTCACCTCATTAAAAGTATAATGCAAATAAAACATTATATATACTTGATACAATTAATCACTTCTTAATATCCGTTTGGTATATATAGGTACACATTCAATATTTATATTTACACGTTTTCAGGTGAACTTAACCTAAAAGTGAGAGGAGACATCATTTTGCATTGAATTTGAAAACAAAGCTACATCCCAATGATGAGGTTTTCAGAATTTTTGTCTCCTCAGACTTTATTTCTTATTGCAATTTTTGGTTGCAAGTATCCTTAGTGTTCCAGACATAAGTAAATATGAAGGTCCAGATGTGAAATATAATTAATGATGCTTTTATTGAAGAAACAAAATCACCTTTTAGCATTCATGAATTTTCCCTAACCATAATAAAACTTCTGTCTGATAGATTAGCAATGATGTTAAATTGGAGCACTTCCTATATAAGAAGCATATTTTTAAAAATTCATTCTGCTTCTATTGCTATTAATTGACAGTACATTTTGTTCATATCTAAAATTTGTGCATCAAAATTGAGAAATTAACATAAATGTCATCTGTGCACCTGGATAGTGTATAATGAGAACCTGCTTCCAGGAGAAGTAGAGGGTGATCGTTTTTTTTTAATTCAAATTTCTCCTCTTGTGTAGTTGTTCTTCTCAGAAGCTGGTAAGCATAACTGCAACTCCTAGGCTGGTGCATGGAATACCTGGGCCTGTTTGCTAAGATCAAATGGTTCTTTTCTTCCACAGGGTTTTGTTCAGGGAAATGAAGCAGGTTTCCTGCACACGTGGTGTTTGAAACAGAAATATTCAAGCTAGTGTTACCTCCTGGAGACTGTCAATCTTCACATCCTCCCAGCTCTATCACTGACTCAGAGCTCTTTAAACTCTGAAGATTGTAGTCACTACCTGATCTCAGAAGGATCAGGGAAATGACTGAATTTCTTCTACTCGGATTTTCATAAGAAGTGACAATGATCTTAGAGTTATCACCACGGGATTGTCTGCTCCACAAATAGGCACAGTAATTCATGAATATGGTCTTAAAGTCACTATCAAGGATAACACATGAATGATCTTTCTGGAAGCAAAGGATCACAACTATCCGCATCTATAAAGGACACTTCTAGACAATCCTGTGGCTCTGATAATTTAAGTCATGGTTCTCCCCAGTGACCCTAATTCCATCTTTTTGACTTTCTCCACAAACAGAAACTTCTCCCCCTATTTCTTGCTGTTGCTTCTATATTACTTGTGATCTTTTATCTCTGATTATTACTGTTCACTTGAGATCCCTGCCATTGTGATCTTTGGAAAGTTTATTTTAATGTATCAAAAAAGAAGAAAAATATCACTACCTTCTCAAATAACTCTAGAATTTTCCTTTACCATCTGGTTCTAAGTAACTTTTACCTTTTTTCTTAAGCAACATTTGCTCATTTTCCATGCTCCAAGAACAGAGAATAGCAAGTCATGATTGATATTCAAATAGCTACATATTATTGCTTTAAAGGCATTCTTGCAAAAATTCCCCCTTTCAGTTATGACTTAATAAACTTCTACATTCCCCTACCAATCAATAGACCAGTTTACTAGATCTAACCTAGTAACATCCTGCCCCTCATCATTTGAAAAATAGCAGATAATTCTGTATGCTGAGAGAACGCCCACATTTTGCACTCCCTACAGCAAAGACCATCAGCTATTATCCATACTAACCTACCCTGCATGATGCAACATAAAAGCAGAGATCAGAGTGGTGTGTCCATAACCACTTTGTCCATGCCAACAGTCAACAGAATCTAGAAGGGGAAGAAGCAGCTTCCTCCCTAGCCCACCCCTACCCCCACCCACCTCCACAGTGGAGCACAATACTATTCATGAATCCAGTGAACTGATTTCAGACTTCTGAACTCCAGAACTATAAGAGAAAACATCTGTTGTATGGAGCTCCTGATTTGTGACAGTTTGGTATGATAACACTAAGATATAAATAAAAGCCATTCAGTTATTTTTTTTCAACCCCAGAATTGCCTAGGGATATTTCTTATGTAAATGATATATTTCAGTAAGTCAAAAAGAAAAAGAGAAGTACAGGATGGTCTCACTTATATGATGGATATAGGGAGAAACAAACAAATGAAAAGAAAAAATGAAAATAACCAATGGGACTGAAGGGCGAAGAAGGCGGGGGAGGTGAAGAGCACAAAAGATCAAGATGTTAACAAATGTTAGTCAAGTGGGAAAGCCCCGGGGTACACAATAATGGAATAATGTAATATAAATATACATATACATATAAATGCAAATTAAAAAATTAAACTAAATTTTAAAAAAGGAGAAAAAAAAAAGGACAGGGTTATTAGGGAATGGAGAAAGAAAAAGAGAGTCATCTGCATAGTGCCAGGCAGGCAGGAGAGCTGCTTCTCCCCACCATAGAAATTGTACTGATTCCTTTTTTTCTTAATTAATTAATTTTTTTATATTTGTGTTTCACATCTTTGTATTCCCTGGGGACCACCCACCACCTTCCCTCCCTGACCACTCCCTCCCATCTCCACCCCTTCTAACCCCCCACAAACTCATCCCATTTATGGAATTTTCATGTACATGTCTATGGCCTAAATTGTCAACTGGAATAAACTTTATAACAATAATAATAAAATAAATGATATATTTCAGTCTCTGTGTGTGTGTGTGTTTGGTGAGATATTAGAGTCATGCTTTATTTTTAGTTCTTTAGGCATGAATTCCCTCTAGGTCTTTGGATATATTTAAAGCAACTGGTTTAAAGTCTTTGTCTAGAATTGCCAGTATCTTTGTATTATGCAAATCTCTGATTAATTGCCAGAATTCAGCAAAAGTTGGTTCTCACATTTCGCCAGTTTTTCTCATTGTTTTTTATGGAGCAATGTTTGGAGATCTGATTCCATGATTTTTGCTGCCATTGCCCCTATGACCATGCATTTCCAGGTTTCTTTTTACATCTGTTTTATTGTATTCATGTTTTACAGAACCTCACTCCCCAATCTCTTTCATGGAGCTGCTCCTCTTTCTCCTAAGATAATTGCCTTTGCTCCCATGGAATGTGTTACCTTCACAATACTGTTTTGTAAGATTTAGCAAAAAAAAAAATCATAAGTAGAATAAAAACTTTCTTTGAAAGCAAAGGATACAAATTTGATTTTCCCTTTTGGGTTTCTTATATGAGTAGTCAGTAACTATAATTAACATAAGCAAGTCTTCTGTTGATGATGTTGTGTCAATAATAAAGAATAATTTCATTATCTCTATCTATCTATCTATCTATCTATCTATCATCTATCTATCTATCTATCTATCTATCAATCTATCTGTCTCATCATTTGCCTATTTGTCAGTCCCTATTTCCATCTCCCCACCCACATTTTCGTATTTAGAAAGGGAGCGCTAACCAACATGAGTCAGAGTTCACTAAGCATTTTCAGAATTTAGTTAAATTTTTTTAGCTATATTATACAGATATGTTCAGTAGCCTATCATTTTAACAAAAATAAAAGTGAAAGTGGTTTATTTCTTTAGACAGATAAATGTTTGATTTTAATGTTTAAAGATCATTTGCATTCATATACCACTTTCCAAAAGTTTTTATTTTTCAATACTTTTATCATTTTTAAGTAATTTGTTTTTACTTACATTTTATTTAAATAAATTCATTTTATATAAATAGAATATATTTTATTTAAAATATGTTTCCAATGATACATTCTGACAATAATCTTGAAATGGAATTAAAAGTTACAGCTTTTACCCCATACAAAGCAACCATTTATGAACATTTAGTGAACTAATACAAAAGTTTGATATTTGAGTTAACATAAGTAATGAGGTTTGGAGTATTTCTTAGAAATAGAAACACAGATAACTCTGCATATATGTAGTCTTTCGTGATTGCTTCCTGTGCAGGTAGTGGTCAGTACTGCGCTAATGACATGAGACATCCACACTTTCTAGACCAACTCATCATGTTTCTAAGGACTCTTAAATTCCCAGCTCACACAGGAAGAAAACAAAGAAAATCTACCTGAAAGAAGATTTTTTGTGATTGATGTGTATTTTCTAGTAGAGTATATTTCTACATTTGACCTTTAAACATCATGAAAACTCTATCCTCCCTGCTTCGATTTATGTCATAGACTTGAACAGAAAACAACATGATTCATTACCATCTCTGCAGATTATCAGAACCTGTGCCGCCACCACACGCACATGCGTGCATACACATACACAAACCATATTTGTGCGATCTGGAATTCCAGGATTATTATCTCAAACCCTCATACAAACCACGATCTACTCACAACATCTGAAGTGTTTCTTTGAATAAGTGAGCAATAGAAACAAGATTATTATCTCAGTGACATGAAATTGCTGATCTTTTCCAAGGTTGGTAATTTATTGTTAATAGTTTTTGAAATCTTTGTGTCTTTTGCTATTTCATAAAATAGGATCAGGCTTCCACAATAATCATGTCTTTCAATATTTGTTCTGACAGGAGATGTTTTAAAATTTCATTTGAAATATGTTATGTTTGTCAAAATAGTTATTTCCACCCATGGCATGCAGTGGCAAGGAAATACAAAAATTTATTTTATGATGTATATTAATCTTATGAGTAGAAGCACATTCACCAACTAATATAAAACTATTATTAATGCCTTCTAAAGAGTCTGGCATCATGCCTGGTTTCAAACAGAAATGTAAAATCTAGTCTCAGTAATTAGCCTTTAAACTACTCAGTGTTCAACCTTTAATTAGTCAAACTGTTACTGAAATAATTTGTACTAAAAGCATGTTTTCATTGTTTCTGCAAGCTTATTCATTAGTAAGTGAATACCTGGAAGATGGAGATAACCTCACTTATCACTACTGTGGAGTAGAAAGGGATAGCACATCTCCAGCCAATAATTTGGAAGGATGAACTACTTCATCTCATACCAGGAAATCTATTACAAATATTGAATTTTTCCAAGAAATGTTATATATGTGTGTATATTTAGAGTAAATTGCCATATTGCTTTTAAATCTTGAACACTGATAATAAAAAAAATTGCATAAATTTAAATTATGGTTCTTTTGATGTGGCACGTAAAATTTCATAAAATCACTAATAGTATGTAATTAATGAATTAAAAATAGGTGGGAGATATATTGACAGGAATGGCATGACATATGGAATGAGGAATTATTTAAAAAATGCAATGCACAAACTTTCATGTCTTGAATAAGCTAAGTTCACTAACAAAATTGTAGTACATTTTTTATATGAAAGTATCCTTTGTTATGCCAAAATGCACTCAAATATACATTAAATACTGAAATACTGAATTTTAAATTTTCACATAATTACTCATAAATTACTCATAATTTACTAGATGCAAAACTAGGTACAAATTAGAATCGCCATCCAATTGTTTGTGAACAACTAGTTTTTTTTCTAAAGATGCATTTGACTCAAGAGAAGTTACTGCTGGCAGAACTGTATTAGTGGACTGACAATCATCTCTAGATAGCCTTCCTCTGCCTTTTCTGAAGTAGAGGAGGCTATGCAAAGAAGAAGACTTTCTATTCCCTATCATTCTTGCTTTGGTATCTTTCTCCTACTACTGTGTTAAGTAACATCTTAGACTTACATGTGAACATGAGTAGACTGTCCTTGGAGATCTATCATCATTTTAAAAATTCTGTAGTTATAAATACAGAATGGGAAGCTCCATATGACTATTCTAGAATATTCCTCTCATTTTTAAATAGTAAAAATCAGTTAATACAAATATAAAGCTTTTTTAAGTTATAAAAGCTCAGGAACGAAGGAACACTAAGAAGAACTCTAAGAAAGAACTCTATGAATGGATTTTGGATAAGAAACTGTTTTACACTGTATGTATTTCTTTTTCTTTTCTTTTTTTTCTTTTTTTTTTTTTTTTTTTTTTTTTTTTTTTTTTTTTTTTTTTTTTTTTTTTTTTTTTTTTTTTTTTTTTTTTGGTCTTAACATCCTAAACATAGCCATCTTATGGATAGTAATTATTATGGTTGTTAATGAATTGCTTCTGATTGTTATTTTTTTAAAAAGCAGCTTTATATTTTTAGAAGTATTTTATTTATGAAAATCTCAAAATCTGTGTTAATTAGCTTGCTTCTCACATGTGGTTCCTCTTTTCTATGCTTATCAAGTATCAACTTAATATGAAGTTTTTCTTAGTAACTGTGCATGGAAAAATGAATTTTTCTTTTCATCTAAGTGTTTTATACATCTTTACTATTATAAAGTCATGCTATTTGAAAGTTCAGAGATCAGTTTCTGAAAGACCATCAGAAGCCTATTCACTTAGATATTGAAAGAAAGCATGAAAATGTATCAAATAGACAAGTTCTTTCCTCTTCTTTTTCTCTCATCCCTTCTTCTTCAATGAGACCAGAAAGTATATTCACTTTTGGAGGATAGAAAGGACCTCTAAATACTGATGCTTTTACAATAAATTTTGCTGTAGTTGTCACTACCTATTTATCCCTACTAAATGCACCATAAAAATGAGAAAGAATATAAACATTGTAGCTGGGAAACACAATGAAATTTTAGACACATCTTGGCCTTGGAGATAACAAGTCACACTTATTTTGTTGTTGTTGAGTTGATCCTAACAGAAGGAAGGCCCATCTGAGAGAACGATTAGTGCTCAGTCTCCAGACACAGAGAAGGTTTGGAGTGTGAGGGAGAAAGGCAGTTTTCTACAGTCTATAGTTCGTGAATCAGTCCTGTTACTTGTCGGGCTACACTAAGTCATGAAAATTATTTTCACAGCAATTATTATTTGGAGTTTTATGAGTTGTAAAAGACAAGTAATTACTCCTGAACTCTGGCCATAAGGGACAGAAGCCTCCAACTAACAAACTGCAGGGGAGGGGCGGGGCGGGGGGGGGCGAGCAGCATTTTAAAATGCAACTTCTGTCACCC